>CM039483.1:38488576-38627104 GCA_022433065.1 Begonia loranthoides | reverse complement strand
GAGAGAGAGAGAGAGAGAGAGAGAGAGAGGCAAATTTGTCAAAAGGTCTGTATGGATGCATTGATATGGGGAGCAGAAATTCTAAATGTAGAACTTCTGGACTGGAATTGATAAGACTCTTTATCCGTTCTAAGGATCCAAAAATGAGGTGGATGAATCCTTTACCTATGAATGCTACAAATTTTAGCTTTAAAAATATCATTTATAGAGTTTCGTCCAAATTTGTACTTGTATGATTCATCATTCATTCTATGAAAAAAGGTTAATTATTGTTAGGTCTATCAAACTTACTATTTATTAATTTTTAATTTTACTTATTTTAAGCCATGTCTTATTTAGGTTGTTACATGGCATGACAAGTTATTATAACAATAATGTTATAATATTCGTTGAGTTATGTGAAATAATCAAGTCACTTTTTATACGTTAAATTATTCATAGTAGTAAAACTTTAAAGTAATTATGTGACAATCTGTCCTGTAAAAGTAAAAACAACTCAATATACTGTTAATTGTAAGGGATTAGCCCATGCTAGTGGGGGTGCACAATCCCACGTCGCGTGGGAGAGTGAAAAGTAAATAATTTATAAGTAGAGTACAACGTAGTTTTCCCCAAAAACAAAACAGTGCAGATTTTAGCCTAAAGCGGACAATATTGTACTAAAAAGCACTAGAGATTCTACAAATTAAAAGTTAGAATATTTAGAAATATGATTTTTTTAAATAAATATAAAAAATGAAATGCACTAAGTCTCATAGGATGAGTAAATGAATGCGCATCATTAATGAATACTAAATGTGAAATAAATTAATATTGGGGCTTCTTGGGGCTTCTTGGGGCTTCCACTGAAGATATGATAATTGGATTTTTGTAGGAATTTAAAAATATATAAAACAGAATATTAATCTTAAGTAAAACAACAAAGTGTTTATATTAATATTCTCTACATACATGCAACATTTTGAAAAGGCCTCAGAGTTCAGTCTGTAAATGGCTTCAAAACCTTGTTTTCTTCAAGAGATGGGCAGCTTCACTGCGTTAGAGAATTCTACCCTTTATGTTCAAGGAATAGCTCCGTTCGCCATTAATGGATTCTCTGATGAAAACCCTCCCAACGCAGTTCATTTTGATCTTCCAATGTCTTCAGAATCTGCTTCTAGTTTCGTTGGAAATGTAAGGGAAGAAAGCAGAATTCTATCAGCAGGAAACCCTCCATTCTCCCGAGAAAATACTGGGGTGATGAAATTTTAAATTTGAATCTTATCTTTTATGGTAGATCTCTGCTGAATAAAGTGGTGAAATTCTTTCATGGTAGGGACTGGGAGGAAGAAAGAGAAGAAGAGAAGATCAACAAAGAGAGAATGAAGGGAAGACGAGAGAAGTAGTTCATGTACGAGCGAAACGAGGCCAAGCTACTGATAATCACAGTTTGGCTGAAAGGGTAAATTCTTCCTGCAGGGTTTCTCAGATTTAGATGAATAATTTCTGGGTTATGAAATTATTTTTTTGAGGAAGATGATGATCAATATATAATTTTATGGATTTTTTTTAAAATTATAGATAAGACGAGAGAAAATAAATCAGAGGTTGAAATGCTTACAAGACCTAGTTCCAGGATGTTACAAGGTAAGATCTAGTTTTCAAGAACACGAATTGAAGTTTAAATTAGGGTTATACTTTATGTTGGAATTTGCAGGCGATGGGAATGGCAGTCATGTTGGATGTTATAATAAGTTATATCCAATCTCTGCAGAATCAAATCGAGGTATTGACTAGGTTTTCAACTGTATATTCATGGCTTCTTTCTTTTCTTTTTTGTCTTTTTAATTAACAGCATTTTCTTCTTCTTCTTCAAGTTTCTTTCGTCGAAGCTTTCTGCTGCAAGTAGGTACTACGATTTCAACAGCTCCTCAGATGCTGATCCCGCAGAGACACTCCAGGTATGCATTTCTACAGAAAACGGATGTCACTTCTATGTTTTCTTTTCATTATTTTTTCAAACAAACCAGAGAAATATAATCTTTGATAGCATATATAATTTATTAAACGCAACACCAATTATATCTGTCCCAACCCAAAAGAGACTGCAACAGACGTACCTAGGGTCAGGCAGTTAGACTCTCTTCGAAGATCAGATCGTTTTTCTTGATATTTCAACGATATCTACCCAAAAAAAAAATTACATTATGCAATTAGATAATAGTTACATAATTACAACAGAATGTTAAGATAGTGAGGATGAATTCATTCACAATTTTCAATTTTTTTTTTATAAAATTGAATGAGTATGTAATAAAAATGTGGTAGGAGAGTAACATGGAATGGCCAACTTTACAGGGGACAAATGGGTATGAAATGCAAGAGATGGAGAGGGTAGCTGCAGGAGAAGGGTATGGTGGGCTCTCTTCAGTACACTCAACTTTGCCTTTTTAATTTTTGTATAATTATATAACATGCATGACCTATCATTAAGAAGTGGGTGTTCAATAAAAACATGTAATAGACAACATCTTTGATTATCATGTATAAGAATTTAAAGCATGTCATTATTTTCCGATTTCTTATCAATAGGAATATTATTGTCTTGTTTTGCACGAACATGGCTACATAATAATTTGGGGAGTATTGACAGAGTCGTAGTGATATCGCATGTTCGTGATAAATTACCAACAATATCAAGAAATTGAAAATAATTTAATCATTTATATATTTCTTCATATTCACCCTCACATAGAGACCAAATCTTTTATTAGTCCTCAAACGTAAAAGGGTTAATTTTAACTATGTCAAGATTCAAAATTGAAATCTCTAATTCTGATACCAAGATGAAATTTCTTGAGAATTGCCGCTTTACAAATATTTAATTACACTAATCTTCTCATATTTTAAAAATATATATATATATATATATAGAGAAGTCAAACGATTTTAACGAGTGAGCGAGCTAGAAAGAATCTAACTCATTGAGCCTAACGACCCAACTGAAAAAAAATAAATCCTGAACTAACTCGTAAACCACGAGTTAAACGAGCCAAATGTAAGTCGCCTAATTTTTCGTCAAATAGGCTTTGGTTATTTGATTCATTGTCCAAGGCACATTTTATGTTATATTTTAGTGTTTGAGTTTGCTAAGAGGAGGTTAAGGACAAACCACTTTCTAGTAACATAAGTCATTAGGTTTGGTATCTTTTGAACTTCAAATTGTATGTGACAATTGAATAAATATTTTAAGGGCAACAAAATCTATACTTGTAAAATGAATGAGATTTATTTTTCTCTTTACTACAATTTAAATTATATATGTTGCAATATTGTTATAACCTGATTTCCAAGGGAATTGAGGTCAAGATCGTGGCCGTGACAGGTGGCCATCTGCTATCATTTTTTATACCGTCACGTTTATTTTTCCAAACATTTTGACATTACAATCATAACCCATTTTGGTAATCCATTAATCATTCAAATATATGAAAGAGTCACCAATGCCCATTCCAATGATAACAAAATGCATCCATCTATAAATGACAAATTCATACAAAACTATTCAAAACAAAGCATCAAAGAGGACGTTCATTTGAATATTCTTGAAAGAACAAGATTTTCTCAAGAATGCAGCTTGTGCTTTTGTTTATTTCCACAAATTTGTAGCATATTTCTAAGGAAGTCCTACAAAAAAAAAAAAGAATATTATTTGGTTACAATCAACTACGAAATATCAATTAGTTAAATACTTATTTTTATTCATTTTTCATAAACTTATGTTAAAATGTGCCACCATTATTGTAGCAGTCCGTCCTATGAAAGCAATGATAGTTCAAGTGTGGGTACGGGCAATAACAGTGGGGTTGCACAATCTCACATTGTTTGAAAAAATAAAAAATAAATGGTTTATAAGTAAGATTCTTCTCTCTACTTAGTACAACGCGTTTTGAGCTAACACTAAAGACAAGACCGTGCGGATTTTGACAAAAAGCGGACAATATTATACTAGGAGGACAGAAAACGTTACAATCATCAATTCAACACATAGCTGTGTAAGCTATATATACTCGGTGTTAGATTTCGGTGTGACCCGAATTCTATTGAGCCCGGTCGGTGGGCCCACATTGTAGATCTCATTTAGGGTTTTGTTTTTCTTTATAAATTGATGTAAGCTAGAGTCGCAAAACTCGCAGTTATATTTTGATATTCATAGTAGATTATTTCTCTGCCCGTAGTTTTTTCCCTGTAAAGTTTTTTCCATGTAAATCTGGTGTCCCACATGATATTTTCTTTTTCCGGTTATCGTTCAATCTCTAACACCCGGAAATTAAAAGTAATTTATCTACACATAAAATTAAAAAAGGTATATGGTAAGAACTTGTTTCAAGTTTAATAATTTATTAAAAATAACATTACATGGTTAAGTGAATGTATTGAAAGATGCAGTCACATTATTATATCTCTTCATATTTAATAAAGAATAGTCTCCTAGTAGTAATAATAATAATAATAACAATATTATTTAAACAATATTGTCACAAATGCCTACTCCCTTGTGATAATGTTTTCAAAAGGGTAGCCTCTACATTGTTATATAATGGAGAAGAATAAATTATTTGACTTTTGTAGAAGAAGCTATAAATTAAATAAAGTCAATGGCCGAGCGTGTGAGAGAGTCAACTCATAGTTGTGTTTTTGCTCCCCATGACGGCAAAGAAAAGTCTCACCTTTGGACTTCGCTCGTCTTTTTTTCTTTATAATTTTTATCTACGTTGGTTGAGAGAGTTTGTGAGCTCATCATGTTCTGGGTCTGCATAACTCAAAATTAAAATAAACTGTGAGGGTTTAATCCAAATCAGAAGTGTAAACAATTTTACGTTATTTGAATGTGATTGAAGTGAGCAATTCATGAGTAAGATTCATCTCTAAACTAAAATGACACATTTGAGAGTAAACCCAAAAATAAAACCGTGCATGTTTCAATTCAAGATGGAGAATATCGTAAATGCAAGTTGAGTTTCTTGAGAGAGAGAGAGAGAGAAAAAGGGTAGCTTCCCATAAACCATTATCTCATCAACAAGCCCAAAACATCCTTGAATTTGTCTAAAAAATAGTCACATAGCAAGATCTCTAAAAGTAATCACAGCTCTAAGACTATTTGCATGTATCATTTAGGTCTGAACAATTTGATTGCATCTAGAGAGAGAGAGTGGGGGGCTATAAAAAACCTATGATCAAGGATAATCATTCTAGAGGGTGGCTGTTTTGGCTATCTAGAGAGAGAGAGAGAGAGAGAGAGAGAGAGAGAGAGAAGAGAGAGAGAGAAGAGAGAGAGAGAGGAGGGATGATGGTTTTGCATGACTGTCTTTCCCGGGTTCCATGGGAGCATTGACCTCCAAACCACTCATTTAAAAACAAAATCTTGACGAACTTACTAAAAATCTTTTACTGCCTTCACTTCTCTAACATTCTCTTCTTTCTCGGACATCTCCCCACGTCCCCCAAAAAAAAGAAAACAAAGCAGAAAACTTGAGCAAAACCAAAAACCTCTCTTCTTTCTTGTCCAGCCCCTAGCTTCTCCCCTCTTTCTGCAAAATTTCTTTCCCTTCCTCCATTGTTGGAGAGCTTCATTCTTCTGTACCCCCTTCTTTGAAGAAATAGACTTCACTTCATTATGGTTCGAACTTATAGCCATGACCCTAGCTTGCGTAAAGCGCGATCGTTTCATTTCAAGAAAATGTTCGAACTTCCAGGAAGACAAGTTCAAAGTCTAATCCTCGAAAGTGGACATGATAGCCCCAGCCCAAGAATGGCCGGAGAAATTCCCAGCGATCACCGGCGAATTGGTCTGTCACTGAATAGTGATGAAGATAAAGTCCTATGCTTGGCCGGAAACATTGAAACAAAACCAAACCCCCAAAGCAGACGCATCTCAGGTAGTCATAACTACCATCAGCTACATTTACCTTTCAACAATCTGGAATTTCATTTGATTATTTTCTTGCAGACATGGAAATGATGAAGGAAAGGTTTGCTAGGCTTCTGTTGGGTGAAGATATGTCCGGCGGAGGAAAAGGAGTTTCTTCTGCATTGGCACTGTCAAATGCCATAACAAATCTTGCAGGTTCTTCATTTTTATTCATCTGCAAAACGGCAATTTATTATCACAAAAGAAAAACAGTTTTTGAAAACAGTTTTCAATACAGCTTCTGTGTTTTCGGAGAAAAAGCTGGAGCCAGTGCCTGCAGAGAAGAAACAAAAATGGAGGAAAGAAATGGACTGGTTTTTATCCGTAACAGATCACATCGTCGAGTTCGTCCCTTCAGAGCAGAAATCAAAGGATGGAACATCCATGGAGGTTCATAGATTTTCCCTCCTTTTATTACTCAGAGTAACAATAGAGTTGACTAACTATTTTCAATTCTGAAATTTGATCTGGGTTTTGTAGATTATGGTGACTCGAAAAAGAACCGATCTGCTCGTAAATGTTCCTGCCCTACGCAAGCTTGATGCCATGCTAATTGTAAGTATATGAACAAACAAAGAACTTAAAGAAACTCTAAAATCCCCCAAAGGCTTTCCTCCGAATTTTTACTGACACTTAACTTGCAGGACTGTTTAGATCAATTTGGGAACAAAAATGAATTCTGGTACGAAGAATCTGATGGAGAAAACGAGCAAAGAGATGGAAACAAATGGTGGTTACCAGAAGTTAGAATTCCGGAAAATGGGTTGTCGGAAGTTGCTCGGAAATGGCTGCAATTCCAGAAGGATTCAGTCAACCAAGTATTGAAGGCAACCATGGCTATAAATGCTCAGGTTCTGGCAGAAATGGAGATCCCAGAAAACTACATTGAATCTCTTCCAAAGGTAATCAAAGAAACAACTCCCAAAAGTGTTGAATTGTATAAAACCTTTTCAAACTTGACTAAATTTTGTTAACTTTTGGTAGAATGGAAGAGCTTGCCTGGGAGATGCAGTATATAAAAGCATCACAGACGAATACTTTGATCCCGAGCAATTCCTCTCGAACTTGGATTTATCGACAGAGCACAAGATTCTGAACCTGAAAAATCGAATTGAAGCCTCCATTGTAATATGGAAAAGGAAGATGTACCAAAAGGATGGAAAGTCCACCTGGGGTTCTTCAGTGAGTCTGGAGAAAAGAGAACTTTTTGAAGAGAGGGCAGAAACCATTCTGCTTCTACTTAAACAGAAATTTCCTGGAATACCACAATCTGCACTAGAGATCAGTAAAATCCAATATAACAAGGTGACAATCCTATAATCAATCGAATATTTCTGTTCTTCGCTGTATAAAACATTATATTGCATACTGAAAAACCACTAAATTTGGTAAATACGTTGATAGGATGTGGGATACTCGATTTTAGAGAGCAATTCAAGGGTAATAGAAAGCTTAGCATTCAGTATATTGTCTGGAATAGAGGATGTGCTTGATGCTGATTCTCTCACTGATCAAGACTCATCAGCAGAAAACTCCACCCATATGCTTTGCATGGAGTCATCCCCAAAAGCAATTGCCATGGAAGACGACGCCGAGAAGCTGGGTACAACAGAGACGAAAACCCTGTCAGATTTCATGGGTTGGACATTAAATGAGGAAGATGCTCATGCGAAGAACTCCATGGGAAAATGCTTCAAAGAAGGAAATGAGAAGCTTTTGTGCCAGCCTGCTATCAAGAAACTTTCCTACTTGGAGAAGCTTGAGAGTTTGAGTGGTTTAAGAAGTCCAATATCTCGCCACTAGTAAAATCTACAGCAACAACGAAGAACAAGAGTATACAATAAATATAAATAGATAAAAGCAGAGATTTTCGGATGTACCCAAGTAGGATTGTGTTGAGTTAGCTACCCATAATCTTGTGTAGGGCTTCCTTCCTGCTATGAATACTGGACAGGGAAGTTTTAGACTTTGGATACAACTATGTAAACTTCTAACTAATGTAATATTGTGTTTTTCTTCTCTTTCTTCTTGTTTTGTAGGCTTTACATGATTTTTCAAAGAAACACACCATGACCCTAATAATTGTCCACTTGTGATACTGAAATCAAGCCAATTGCAAGTGAAGTTCAATAAAACCGTCTCATATGATCAGAAATATTATAATATCTAGCGTGGTAAAAATTAACATCAAAACTGAGGCTTTTATAAGATAATGAATTTCGTCATCACCAAAGGCGTTCCACCTAGCTTGAATACAGATTCAGAGATTTAATGAAATAAAAAGAACTTTAAGCTGCAATCAGCATCAATTGAGGCATAGATTCTTTATTCGTTGCATAAAAACTTGAGCACATTAACCTCCCCCATCAGTTGAAATGCAAATGCCATTAAAGACTCAAGTCGTCAACAAACACAAATGTATGGCTTGCTTGGAGCAACAGTCATAAAGGCATTGAAATACCTGAAATGAAAATAAAAGAAAGAATCAGCATAAAACTGAAAGATGACAATGCGAGTCAACGTCGTCCAGAATGATGACTAGTGCAAAAACGACATATGACTCGGACTCTTTAAGTATGTTGGACATCAAAACTTGATAAAAACAAATTAGAACCATATTTGTTGAGACATTTATTCCTGATTATATTACTCTAGTTAGCAGCCTCCTTGCTGGATTGTTTGTAACTTTCCTCAACCTTCCTACTTTAACCCAAATATCAATTATTCAAAATGCAAGATATGAACTAAGCCAAAGGCTGTTTTATCATGCTAAGAAAAAGAGTAGAAAAGACAGAAAGGTAGTTGAGTGATTTATAAGACAATGTACTTTCTGGAAGGGGAAATGACAATTTGAAATTGCCCGAGAAAGATAAGTTTCAATTTCACTACATTCAATGAAAATAACGATTATGACAGTCTCAAGGAACAAATTTAAGAAGAAAAACAGATAGTAGTATCTTTGTTCTGTACAAATAGCATACAACACCAAACAGCACAAATAATCAAAGTTTGTAGGTTTCAACCAATTCCATATGAGAAAAAAAAAATAATTTGACTTAATTATAAAACTTTGAGGCAGAAGAAAATATGTGCCGATTATGATTTTAGAGTGTAAAGGAAATAAATAGCTGAAAAATATAGTTTGGGATAAATTCAAAATGCCGTTGAAAAGCTACTTTTCAAAGCTGATTCCCATAAAATGAGAACAGTGTCTTCATTAACTACCAATTTTTCCGTTAAATGAGACTTTTCAATAAGTTTCATCTTTTCCACTTTATTTATTCATTTTGCAAATTTCTTTGAATCATTACCAAATTTCCCAAAATACAATCACTAAAGTATTTTAATTATTGAAAGGATTTTTTTTATTCAATAAAAGAGTTACATTCGGGAAGTAAAATTCTTAAATATCAAGCATTCTTAATCCTAGTACTTGAAAACGCTTCAAATGTGTTTTATGAATTGGAAGAATTTGAAAAAAAAAATGATTATCAAGGAAATAAATGTACGGGGAAACATATTATAAAGCATGATTATGATATGATAACAACTTTCTCAATTATACATTTTTCAAACAGTTTACAGTTGTTAACTATATGTTTTTCATTAATTATCACCAAACATTGAATTGCTTCTTTATTCTTTCACCAACATAGGGAACAACCCTTTTCAGAAAATTTAATCCCAAGTAAGCCTAAATATACTCCAATGAACTGAAACTATAACCAATATCATACGTTCATATGGCTTTTCTTAGGAAAACAAGTCAAGGCCAAAAAACATTGATCTACTACTTTTCTTATAATATGATTTTATTAATCAATTTCATCAACATATGTAATACCAAAGAGCAATAGGCATTGAAGAGGTATAATATTAACCTTGAGGAACTAAACCCCAGCTCTGAGATTCAATTGTTAAGCTTGATATCAATCGTGCAGAAGCTATGGCGCTGTGCAACGGCATCAGCGATTCCTGGCTGCTCAACTCCACAGGTAATCTGCAGGCAACGTACAAGAAAGCAAACTGATTAAAGTTTACGGAGTCTAAGCAACGGAGAAAAGAACGCATTATTTTATTATGAGAAAGATGAGGAAGAGAAGAGAGGAGGAACGTTGAAGACGAAGAAGAAGAAGATATCTCTTCCAGCAAAAAGTCAGAAAATTTGTGACGTAAAGCACCTCGATGTCCAAGAAAAAGATGATATGTATAAGCTTGTTATAAAAATTCTCATTTATATTTTTCATATTCAATCTGAGAGAAAGATGAGCTCGATTCATTCTGACCTCGAAGTGCGACCAATGCGAGTAGCGGAATCGAAAAGCGAAGCGCGGGAGTTAACTTTGGGCGAAGAGAACTCCGAAAGAAGAGAGTTTCTGCAGAACTTTGGAGCGATAGCCGGTAATCGGGAAGATAACCTGATGAGCACCTTCGAGTACGCCATTACTGCTCTTGTAGTTCTTCCTTCCTCTTCTTCTTGTTTCGCAGCCAGCGCCCTGATCTCTACCAAAAGGGTTTTATTTATTGATATTGTTTGACGACGCCGTTTCAGCATCTTCGGTAAGCACCTCCAGTCATGCTGTTCTAAATTTTAAAAATGATTTAAACTTTTGTTGGATATATTAATTTGAGTAATTTTCTATTTTTTATTTATTAACATCGATAATTAATAAAATAAATTATTAATTTATTATCACTTTTTAATTTTTATTTATTGACATGTTAAAAATTGATAAGTGCAATTAATATAATAAATTATAAATAATTAAAATAAATTATTAATTGCATCAATCAATATTTGATATGTCTGTAAATAAAAATAGAAAGTAAATATAGTATTATTCTATTAACGGTGATTTTAATTCACTTCATCATGGTCATTTTAACTCACTAGGCACCCGATTTCACACACTCAATTTAGCACTCGAATTCGAACACAGGTTTAAGATAGATTTTTTTATAGTCTTGAAATAGATTGTAATACCGAGTGTCCACAAAAAATTGATTTCGCACTCGATTTCACACTCGATTTCACATATGTTTTAGATAGATTGGTTTATAGTTTTCGAAATCGATTGTAATATCAAGCGTGTACAAAAAATTAAGTAAGACAAGGTAATCAGAGTAAAATCAAATGAATATTACAAGCGAAAAATGTCAGACATCCAACAAATTTTATCAAAGCATAGACCATTCTAGTAACCACAAAAAATACGATAACAATCTTGAGTCCTAAATTCAACACTAAATTACATTTTACCCTAAATTTAGTCTTGAATCGATCTCTCACTTTCTCTTCTCTCCCGTAAAAAAAATTCTTATATTTTTATCCTGAAAATGAAAACTTACTTTGAATTAGAGATGTTAAACGAGCCAGCCGAGTCGAGTCTGTGAAGGCCCGGCTCATCGAGTCTGTCGAGCCTAATGAGCTAACCCTAAAAAATTTTCAACCCGACCCAACTCTCAAGTCAAGAGCCTAACTAGCCAAGCTGAGCCGGCCCGGCAAGTCTAATGAGCCGAGCTTAACGAGTCCAGCATACATAAATAAAATTATTTTATATATATATGTTATATATTTTTTTAAAATTTTAGTTATTAAAACTATAATAAATATTTATTTTTGTAATGTTAAAATATGATAAACGATAGTGAAAGATCGAAATAACCTAAGGGGGGGAGAGGGTGAATTAGGTATTAAAACTTTTTCAATGTAATTAATTAGTTCAATTTAATCAAGTTAATTTGAAGCAATTAATTTCAAAACAAATACCCAACCAACTACAGTAGCAATACACAATAAGAGAGAGGATGAGAAATACACAACCGAGTTATTAATGCGGTTCGACAAAGCACGCCTACATCTGCGCTTTAAGTGTCCCTCTTGGAGATCTTTTCACCTTAACCTTTCGGGTTACAACTGATTGAACTTCACGGGCGTCAATCCAACTGTTTACAAACTGATTCTAAGGGCGTCACCTTTTCCGTTCTGTTACAAGAATTGCAAAATGAAAATCACACTTTGGAAACTAAATCTCAAAGAGTAAACCTCAAGTTGTAGATTGAGAGAGTTAGCCCTTTTCCCTCCTTAAATACGTGAGACAATGAGTATTGATTTTGGTAGTGTTTCAGTAGGATTCTCATTTGTTATCTTGAGTCTTGAACTGTCTTTTATTTATAGTCTCAGCTAAATCGGTCGACCACTTTCTATTTTGTCGACCTCATCCGACCGTTGGAAACTAGTCATTACGTTGATTTGCACTTTTCTGTCGACCATTTTCTCATTTGTCAACCGCTTACTCGACTGAAAACTAAGATACACTCTGTATTGTATTTCGATCGACTGCTTCGACCGCTTACTCGTCCGAAAACTTTGGAGCAATATGTAATATTGTGTGGTCAACTATATTCTCCTTTGTTGACCGCCTACTCGACCAAAAATTCTGGGTGCACTCTGTAATATGTTTCGGACGTGTGCGTCAACTGCTTACTCGACCACGTGCTCAACCGGATCCTTTGCAGGGCAGTTTTTGGTCGACCACATCTTCATTTTGCTCGATCACATCTCCTCATTTAGCATTTCTTGATTTCCATAAGTCTAATTATTTGTATCTTAGACTATAAAGACTTAGATAAACACGTTAAATAACATTAATACCTTAATTAAGGGTATTTCCAATTAATATCAATATAAATGTAATGTTTATCCAATTAAGAACATTATCCAATAAACAACTTATAATTACACTTAATACAACCATCATCAAAACAAATAAGACTAACATCACTTAGGCTTAAAAAAAATATATAATTCATTATCAATTTAACACTTGCATCACTACAAATTAGATACATATTACCTAGGTTGATACCCATCTAATTGTCAATCATGTGCAAAATGTCAAAAAAATTACAAGCTAAAAAAATACTTCAAAATTCAAATTACAATACATCAAAATTTAAATGAAAATCTAATGTTCAACGTCCAAAATCTTAAATTCTTCTAGTATGTCATCCTCTCGTTCTTGATTTCTCGTAATGGCGTCGTTCCAATCCTTCTTACAAATGAGTGTATCCACAAGGTTGGGTACAAGTCTTCTTCGGCGTTCATCATACACAAATCCACCTGCACTAAAAGCAAACTCCAATGCTACGGTAGAAATCATAAGTGTTAGTAGATCACACGTCATTATAGAAAGAATATGATATGTAGTGGAAAACTTTTTCCACCAATCTAAAATATCAAAGTTCTCATTGCGATAAAATTGATATTGAGTGTCAAAATAAATATTTAGTTCATTTCGCATATAACTAAAATAAACATCTGTATCTAATTCATTCCGAATATCATGAATACCAAATTGTGAAGCTATTGTAGCTCCACCACCACTACTAGAACTAGCATGTAAAGAAGGACGTAAACGGTTAACATTAGAATATTTAATTTCATAAAAAAAATATAAAGTTACAATTCCATGTGTTATTTGATCACTAAAAAGTAAAGGAGTAGTACATAAATTAATATAAAATCTATTAATCATGAGAGTCACTCCTCTTAATTTATACCTAAGATCCATTATGCATGCATAACAAAAAATAGGAGGAATGTCAAGTCCATATTTTTAAATTTTTGTTTTTATTTTATAAAGTATATCTATAAATTCATCTATTTATTGATATTGTGCAAAATTACTCGTTAAATTTACAAAAATTGAGAGAACAAGATGATAAGTGAGATAATAAATTCCCGAACATTCATTTGTAGCATCATAAAATGGTTTTAAAAAAAATCAAGAAATGTATTAGCTATATCACAACTAGATTTATCAATATTAATACTTTGTGTTTTCTCATTAATAAAAGCACAAATAACTTGTTAATATGGGGTAGCATTTTCCAACATTAAATAAGTCGAATTTCACCTATTATCTACATCGGTTTTTAATTTTTTTGGTTTAAGTTAGGCAGTTTTACAAAAATCTCTATATTATTGTTGTCTTGAATTATATCCAATGATATAAGAAATTGCAAATCTAATTAATTCAATATAAGTCGAAATATATGTCATACCATCTTTAACAACTAAATTCAAAATATAATATACACATCTCATATGAAAAAGAGAATCGTGAGTAGTATCCAATTGAAAATAATTTTTAAAATGAGATATAGCAATATCGTTAGCACTAGTATTATCAAGTGTTATGCTAAATATTCTACTCTATCTGTAATAGAATATTCTTGCAATATTACTACAATATATCTATAAATAGTAATACCAGTGTGAGGATATTCACAATTACGAAATCCTAAAATTCGTTTATTTAATCGTCAAGATTCATCAATAAAATGACAAGTTACAACAACAAGCCTTTAGCATTACGTGCACTCCATAAATAAGAGGAAATACAAATAGATATTGAAGGGGCGTTTAAAAAATTGAAATTAGTTCATTTTTCATATCATTAAACATTTTTAATAATATCATTTCTAGTTGTACTTGTGGAAACACGTTTAAAATTAGGAGAAACATACTCTTTCATAAAATTTTCAAATTCGTCACTATCGGTAAATGATAAAGGCAACTCGTATTGTTCTACAAGTTTTGTTATTCCTTCTTTCATTTTATTTGGTTAATATAAAAAAAAGTGTCACTACCACTAACATTCAATAATCATTGTGTAAGGTCCCTTACTTTGCTCATTTAAGTGACATTTTTTATAATATCTACCAAGTGTACTAGTTGAACTACTGATAACATATGCATAATTTTTAATACAATATTTACATTAAGCTCTAAATTTTATTTTTCTACCAATTTTAATTTCTTTCATTTCAAAATGTTTCAATACCTCATACGTTTTGTTCCTTTTTTTTAGGTGAAGAAGTGGATACTTGTACAGATGATTGTTCAATTGAAAATACATGATTTAACTCCCTATTTTTCTCAATATCATCATCAATATTCTCAATATTATAATTATGTGGATCTATTAAAAATAATTATTTAAAATAAATTTCAAATAACAAATTGATACCACAAATCCAATTAATCAACAATAGTTTGTACGTGGTGTGAATTTTGTGATCACCTCCACGTATAAGAAACCTACAAAAATTCACAAAAAAATTGTTAAATCATACACATAAAATTAACAACAATATAAAAACACATTAAATAATAAATTGTAATATATACATTGTTGAATGAATGGAAAGAGTATGAAAATTGGTAAGGACAAGAGAGATCGATTGTGCACTAGAAATTCAAAAGTAGGAGAATAAAATATGAAAAGAAAATTTGAAAGTATTTGAGAGTATTTATAGAAGAGGGGAGAGGGGAGAGAGAGGAGGAAAGAGGGGGAAATCCCCCTTCCCCTGCCAACGGTCATTTGACAATTGGCTCCTCCCCTTGCCAACGGTCATTCCCCTTCCCCCCTCCCCCTTGGCCCCTGCCCTCCCGCATGCTTGGTTCGGCATTTAAGAGAAATCAGTCGACAAAGAAGGAATCAGTCGATTAAATGGTTGACTGCTAAGTATTACAGTGGCATTTTCAGTAGACAAGAAAGGAATCAGTCGACTAAGTAGTCGACCACTAAAGATTACAGTGGCTTTTTTGGTCGACAAGGAAGGAATCGATCGACTAAATGGTCAACCGCTATCCATTACAGAGGCATTTTCAAAGTTTTGAAGTGTGGAACCAGTCAATCATGTCATTTTGACAGCAGAGCAATCAATCATTTGATAGACCAGTCTCACTGCACTGGTGCACTCCTCCTCCCACAGGCAAGACAGGGCCGACCCGCCTGGCTCGCGAGTTGACTCGCCTGGCTCGGTCTTAGACGGGCTCACGAGCTCACGAGCTCGACTTGACCCATTGCTCGGGCCTGGGCCAGACTCATCTCATCACTGTAGCAGGCCAAGTCAGCCCGCCCGTTTAACTACTTTGAGTACACATCACAATAAATGATATTCTACAAAAATAAAAGCAGCCAAACTATTATCAATGAGATTTTGGAGAAGTGAACTTCCAATGTGCATTGACTTATTATCAAGTAAGAAAAATGATGTTTGTTTCTCGAGAAAATGAAGGGGAAAAAGACAAACCTACAAAAGTCCTAATAAACTATCACTACAAATACAATTAGACGCTGGTTAAATAAGAGCATGTTGAAAGAGTAAAAATCTAAACATCTGCACAAATACAAGAAGGCCTTGCCAAATAAATCAGATCATGCTGCCAAACCAACATGACAAACAGGAATTACTCCTATAAAGATGGAGGACAACATTTTTTGAACCTAATAACTTCATTTTCTTACACTTCTTTCTCACCCTTTTGCTAGCTTTCCCCATTCTCAGGAATAGATTGGATTTTCGGACAAAGATCATCGGGAGGGATCACCATCGATGAATTGGCCATTGGTGATGTCTGGGGCTGTGATTGTTCCAGTGCCGTTGATGACAGGTTCATGTTGACGTTGACTTCTGCCTGCGGTTTGGGATATCGTACTACCATTGCAGAGTTGGTCTTTGTGATTTCTTATGTCGTTTTGAGCTTGAAAAGAGCACCTTGTCTCTGCATTAAGGAAATAGCATGATCAGAATTATCGCAAAGAACAACAATTTATATCTCGGTTTATCTAAACGATGACATGGGATTATCGGCCAAGTAACGAGAAAGATGAAATCATTTGTAACAACCAGCATCAGATCAGATCAGTCTAAAATAGAGATAGAGATAGAAATAATTCATTTTTTCACAATTTTAATTCTTAGTCAGCATTTCTTCATTCCTCAAATTATAGATGAAATTTTGAAATGGTATGTTCCTCTTTCTATTGTTCAATCTTTTTTTTACCTCAAACAGGGAAATTTATTAAGAAAATGAAACAAAAATAAAGAGAAAAAGAAAGCCAACCAGTGGAGAAACTGTCAAATTAGCGCCAAAGGATATCTGGTATAACTAGAAATATCTCTAAAGTTCAATAGTTAATTTATCAAGATCAGAAATGATTAACTTGCCTTTTATCTTTCCGAAAGTTATGAGCCTGTCGAGACAATCTCGAAACTTTGTCAAGACAATCTGTTCCTGTTCGGCGTAGACTTCCAACAGATCTTGTTCGTAAGGCATTTGTGATGATGTAGAGCAGCTATTGCCAACTATCCCATTGGGGGAAGCAGATTCTATAAACATTGTGTCTTTTTCATCGCACATCAAAGCTAAAGTTCCGGGAGACATAGGCCGGCCTTTTGGTACATTCGCTTCTTCTGAATTGGAATTGTCGGGGTTGATTATATTATCCTGGTTTGCGCTTGAACAATCACCATTGATAGCTTTCTCAGCAGAATCCTTTTCATTCTGCAGCCTGTCATGAGTTGAGGAAGCAAGGGAAGTTTCTATTTGATAGTCGGCCCCTCTTTCTGCAGCATTCCTTTGATCTGGAAGGATGAATTGTAAAAAAATTATTTAATACCCATCAGTTAAAGCTACCTATCACACTTGCTAATTCACTCATCTACTAATGAAGTCCTACTCTCTATAATATACAAATGGATAGAGTTTGATGACTCATATTCTTTTGGATCGGGTCAATGAAACTGTATTACAATCTCATTTAAGGTTTTGTTTTCAATTTAAATACATGAAAACTTGAATCACAAAATTTGTAGTTGTATTTTCAATTTCAATAAAAAACATTCTTACTTGCGCGTGATTTTTTTTTCTCAATAGGTTTTTCCATGCTAAATCACAGTGTCCCAATTTCACATTTTCTTTTTCTTCTATTGTTCGATTTTCAAACACAAATTAATGGAGATTTGCTTTAATTGAAGAGTAAGATGAGTTCTTTATATCCCTGAGGGTCTAGATAAACTGGTTTTCCATTAGCGCAAAAAAGAGATCCAAGATTTGAATCCCACTAGCACCTGCCAATGCATAAGCATCAATCTTAAAAAGTTCAGTTTATTATTTGGGTTTCAAGAACCCAGTGGACGTTTCAGGAAGATTTTACCATTGTCTGAAAAAAAAAAGAGTTCTTACCTGCAAGTGTCTTGGCAGTTTCACTAGATAGAACGACTAACACAGAGCAAAGCTCCTTCAAATCCTGTGGTTGGATGATGTCTGCTAACAACGATCTTCAATCATATAATATATTTATTAGTACTGAAAAAAAAGGCACAAATCAAATTAGCCATTTGATGAGGACCATCCGTACCTGTAAGTGAACTTTGAAGGGCCCAATGCTGCATTGGAACCTGCACGAGTAGCAGGGATTGAAGGAAAGGAAGCTGTAGAAGTTCTAATTTGATTTTCCTGATATTATCAGAAGATTAGCATCAATAGGACGACTAGAAATTAAACAGAAAAATAAAACACAGATCCACAAAACGAAAATTATGCAGAAATGTTACTTAGCACTTAGAAAACCAGAATTGGAACCCATTTAAATATTTTAAAAAGGACATTACAAAAAAAAAAAAGTAAAATATATATTGACATTTAAACTCATGGGTGAAGAACAAGTAGATCTTCGTAGTTTTTTCCTAGATAAATAACCCCTTTGAATTTAGGGACATTAACAATTAAGTTCACGTCATTGTGGTTTTGATCAAAGAAAACACGTTTTTGTCACATAATCATCGCTGGTGGGAAATTTCCAAAGAAGAACAACAAGTTGTTCAGGAAGTCGAATGCTGGAATTAAGTATCGGCATCAAAATCGCCTCCTGCATTTGAGTTTTTCAATTTGTTTCTCTTGAAATCGCTAAAATTATTTTATCAAACGTTGTTTCTCTTTATAAAACACCCAGCAGAGAAGATCACAAGACAAAAACATAATGTAACAGCAACCCTAACAACGGAAAGTTAATCGCTAACGCCTGTAATTCATGAGGTGACTTACCTAAAAAAAATACAAGCACTTCTTGCTCTTCATCCCTAAGTTTAAGGGTTAATATGCATTTCACCCTAAAACATGCAACTTTTCCTAGTCTTGGCGTGAGATAAGATTGGGACAACCTGTTGAAATTGTGCTAGCCGATGAATGGCTGGATCTTTGGGTGTGTGGCCAAAAAGAAGCTCTTGTCCTTTTCTTTTCCTTGACACTGGAGTTGATGCATATCCAGAGGATCCAATAGCTCCAGTTATAGCAGCATTAGCTGCCTGCTGTATGTATGCAATATTGTTCCCATGGTCCCCATGGAATAGAGCTTGCCTCTCTTCACTTTCCTCAAAGTTTTTGCAGTCCATGCATTTACAATTTTCAGAGCAGAGAATATTGGCCTGGAAACACTCACAATACTTTTTTAGGCACCCTGATTTCTTGCAATGGCAGCCTTTGTTGTGCTTTCCCAACATTAGAACCTCCCCAGCCTCCTCCTAGAAGAACTCAAAGTAGTCAATTTGGTTGTCAATAACTTTCATAAAAGAGCAATGATGCCATCAGACTTTAAACTTGCTTTTTCCTTTGAGAAGTCATGAAAAGATTACAAGTGAGTTGATTCTAAACAAAACAGTTGAAAATGCTGAGCGTATATGTGCTAGCTTCAGAATATAATAATAGCATCAAGAAAAAGCTGCAAATCAAATACATAATCTCAATTCTCTCGTTCAAAAAAATGAAAAATGGAAGATCTCATTAGGATTACTCATTGTCTCCAAAGTTATATTGTGTTAAGACAAACTACAAAAGGGTAAAAACCACTTCGGAAATTCAACTTCAACTCACACACAAATGATCGCATGCTATAATACAACGTCACTACTCAAACAATGCAAATTATCAAAAGGTATGCTCATATTAGAAAAATTAGGAAGGATATCCAACTGTCATCAACTAATTAACTTCTATATTTAACAGAAAAGATGGAAAATGCTAAAGTAGCTAGACACATCTGTCTGGATTGCCATACAACCAAATTGAGAAACTAGGAACTGGAGTCTTGTTCATCTAAAAGTTCATAGATAAAGAAAACAAAAAAAAAAAGTACAGCCTCTGGCTGCAAACACTGTAACACTAACATACCCTATTATCACGTGTCCCATGCGGACTGCTAGCAATTTTTGGTCGAAATGCATTTGGATTACGTTCCAAAATGGATTCAACTGCTTCGCGCCTGGCAGCTTCATTTTCAACATTATTATAGCAGTTTATGCAGTTACAACCATCGCAGTATATTCCAGATGCAAAGCACTCACAATACCTGCTCAAAACATTACCCATATCTTTTAGATTAAGGGAAATAATCTGTTGACTGTAGTTAGTCTTCTGATAATGATACCATATAACTTTTAACATGGAAATTTATTATGTTCAAGGAAATAATAAAGTTAAGCATCCAAAAATTATAGCCAAGGACACCTAGAAAGCAAGCTTCAAATTATGGGACTTAACTGAAATTCTTGCTTTTCAAATATTGATGCTTCTAAGATTACTCAGTTTTAAGCACCATGAGTGTTTACAATTACAACGTTTTTGCTTCTTGATAATATTATCTTTTCAAATATTAACTCTTCTAAGATTCAAAACTTCAGAATAGGAAACTTACAACTTTAAGCAGCGAGAGTGTTTACAATTACACTGTTTTTGCTTCTTCGGAGTACAATCTTTTGCTTCGATGTTGGATCTTGCTCTTGACTTTGGGGAATCTGGTTTTCTGATGGGTAAAAATCAAAAGAGGGAGTAAGTATTTATGCATGTGTCAGAATCAGAAACACCCTTTTTTCCCAATGAACTTCAACCATGCACAAATCTACCCTCAATAAATGCAGAAAAAAATTATTACAAAACATCACCGTAACAAGCTCAAAAGCGAAGACAATTCTAAGAGATCAGCAGTAATATTGTTCCATAGATTTAAATCAGGGACATCAAACAACTCAGCAGACTATTTTCCGACATGATCATCTTACTTAAGTTGTAAGTGAGGTAATAAGTTTGAAAATGCAGTTGCTTATCAAAAAAAAAATTTCGCAAAAAAAGTAAGCAAAATGAATTACATATCACTGTAACAATCCTTCTTCCTTCACCCTACTTCGAAACAGAAAAAACAGTATATGGATCAGGTTAAAATGTTCGTGCTTCACAAAATGCTCTTCCAAATCCTAAGATGCCCAGAGATTGATGTGTTTATACAATATGAAATGAATAATAGATATCTTCATTTCAATGGAATCGTACTCAAAGCTTGCAGTCCAAAATCTTATCTTTGCCCCAGCAGCAATTCATTTTGCAAACAAAGCCCAAAATTTCATGCTCTCGACTCTTAGATATTTTATATAGAAGAAAAATAGAGTATTGTATTGAGCACCTAATAAAATGACTATGAATATGACTTACGCAACCCTTGGAGATGGAGATACGGGTATAACCACCATTTGTGGCTGTGACTGAGGCGGCGGTGGCAATTGAGCCTGGCTCTGAGGCATTGCTACAGCTGGCAACTGAGAGCGCGACTGCAATTGTGTTTGAGATTGAGAGTGGGGATGTTCCGGCAAGACCACACTCGCTGACATCCTTCCAATGCCCGTAAAATCCAGCTGCCTCGCGAGCTTCTTAGCTGGGATATCTGACGAAGCAGCGTCACTTGATGCCGCAACATCTGGCTGATAATTTTCTGGAACAGAATCACCCGCCTCTCCTTCCCCCATCAAATTCAAAATTTCAAAAATTGGCCAACAATTCCAAGTTTCCCAGAATCAAATCCCCTCAAACCACTGATTACTACTCAATCGAACAGCCAATTCAAAGAATTAAACCGAATTCGCCAACTTTCGAATCCAAATCCCAAACAATACTCTAAACGCCCCCAAAAGATGCACCGTTAACAGTTGAAGATTAGACCGAAGCTCAACCACTTGGAAGCCAAATTGGAAGGAGTTTCGTCCGCGATAGAAGCAATAGAGAAATTCAAAAAAATAATAATGGGTTAGGGTTTCGGCGTTTAGTTAGATTTACAGAGGAATCCTAAGGATGAAGAAGGAGATGAACAAAAGGGCCCTTTGTTCTTCGTCCCTCCTCCCTCTCTCTCCCTACATTTTGAAATTTCAATTTTGTACATATTGGACGGTTAGATCACTTTAATCGTTTAATCCAACGGTTCACGAATACCCAATTAATCGAACTGTTCTAATTCATAGACGTAAAGAAGGGACCACTTATTAACCGTCCGATCACGGCCGCAAAGTTTTCCACAAAAAGAGTCTGAGTGGGGATTATCTGAGTTGATGCAGGCTCTACGTGCAAGTGTGTGATTGGATGTAGAAGCGAGGGTAAAAAGGAGAATTTAACGAAGATTCCCGCTAAATCGATGTTGGCGCTAAAGAGGGTGTCGTTGACTTCGGAAATGGAGGTAAATACTTTGATTTAATCTGACGGTTTTGATTGGTTTATATGCGAACTTAAATGAACGGTTGAGATGTCATACAATGGATACGAGTAGCAGCAGAAAAATCTGTCTACGAAGTTTAATGATTAATACGAAAATGACAAACCAACTATCGTACTTTTTAATCAATGACAAGTCAACTATTAAATTTTTTTTGCTAACAAATTAATCACTAAACTATGAGAAATCGTTGTCAAGAACATCACCATTAACTTTCTGAAAATCACGAACAAATACCCATTAAAAAAAGAAAAAGAATTCGTGATTTTATAAAAGACTTTCAGTGAAAAATAGTTAATATCTATGGAGAATTGATTTAGAAAATTTTTGATTTTGTAAAAGAATGGATTTAAAAGATTTCGAGTTTTATAATTTAGAAGATTTTGTAAAAGAATGCTAATATTTTAGTTTTCGGATGATTTAGAATTGTTTTTAGTCCATAGGAGAATCACAATTTGTTTGTGTTGTCTCTGTCTTTCTACGAAGAAGACAATGAATAGTATTTTTATTTGTAGAAGGTCTGTTGCTGATCGAAAACGATCCTCTGCAGATTGACGACTCAATTCAATACTAACAATTTAACCCCTTAACTATGATAATCTTCTGCGGATCGACGACGATCCTCTGTGGATTAACAAATTAACTCCTGAACTATGACAATCCGTTGCGGATCGACGACGATCTCCTCAGAATGAAAACATAATCGTGGTGTTTACTTCGTCAATTTTTCATAGTTCAATGGTTAATTTATTAACAAAAAAGATTGAAAGGTTGACTTGTCATTGATATCAAAATACAATAATTAGTTTTTCTCATGATTAATTCATTATTATTGAAAAGCAACAAACACTTATAATAATAAAAATTCATTACTCTACAAATAAATTATCACAAATAAGAATTAAATCATGCATTTAACTATTAATTCAATTGTTTGCTCAAATATTTGAGTAGGAAGAATGATATATTTATATATTATAATTTTATATTTTGACTTAATAATTTTTTTCCTCTATCTTGTGTAGCCCTGATTTATAAGGTAGTAGCTCGAGATCGAATATTAGTTTCGCAAAAACACCATTTTTTGTAAGTGCGACAACTATTTTTCATGTCAACCTGCAAAAGCTAGACTACACGGCCGTGCCACCAGATATTACAAACACAAGACCACAACACTAGATATGAAAACATAGAGAAAAAATAAAATTATACGTACATATGCATCACAACGCAAGAATATAGAAGTTATGTTACCATCTATGCAAAATTTAATACAAGGAGACAACACAAGAATGTAAGGATTGTTACACAAACTATGCAATGAGTCAGCTGACCTTCCATTCAAAATTAACTACATGTCTAGTTTAAGATCAAATTCAATCATACTTAGACCTAAACCTATTATTAAAATAATAGAAGTACATCTTAATCTAGATGATGAGGTTAAATAACAATATTAACATAGTTGTCTTCGTATACACGATCATGTCATTGGGCTTTGAAGTAAAACTCTATCTTGATTAGTGTTAATTGGGCTCAATGATGCACAAGTTAACCAAACTGACATCATAAAATGAAATCTTTCAGTGTTACCTCTTCGCATGTCGAAACTTTATCTAAGTAGTACGCAATTTCATAACCCATAATTCGTAAACACTCATATGTTTTGAGCGATAATTTTTGAAATCGACATTCTTTACTTAGAGATGAAGAAAACTAACACAAGTTTGCAATTTGTGGAAAACTATCACTTTTGGATGTGAAAGTAAAGAAATGCCCTAATATTATTTGTTGGATTCATCCATGCTTTATATGATTTGTTGGATTTGGTATGGATTTTTTTGCATTTATTTATATCTAGTATTTATATTAAAAATAATTAATTAATTGATACTAGTACTCCATGCCAACGATAATCTAAGAAGATTCCATATGTTTAATATTAATTATGCATTAACCTTATAATATTTCAGACATTTAATAACATCACATGCAAGAACTTTCTTTTGACATTAATTATTATTACTATATAACACAAATCCTCGTATAGGATTAAGTATGCATAACATAAAATCATTCAAAGGGTATATTTATATAATAAATTCAATCGAAAAACTATAATAAATAGTCGTGCAATTTTTTTATCTTTCATACAAAAAAAATGCGTTACCAAAAAATTTATATGAAAAAAATGTAATAATAATAATAATAATAATAATAATAATAAACGAATGATAAGAATCCACCTCCTTGACGGTGAAGTATGCAATGTGTTTGCATGTGGCCTAACAATTTACCGTATTTGTCACGTCTCATGAGGAGCCAAAGACATAACGAAGAGCAACCTAGTTCGAGAACGTGTCAAACTGCTCGATCCTTAACTTTAAATATTCTAAGTAGATGCGAAAAACTTATATAAAAGTAAACTTATGGCCTGAAAAAATTGGAATAAACCAAAATAAATATCTAACAACATTCTAACCTCACCAAAATAAAACTCTCAAAAAGTATTAAAACTAGAGAAATGTGATGTCGAGCCTACTCTTACGTCAGTTGTTGAAAATCTCCCTAACTAAAATCTGAAAATATGAGTCATTTGGGGTGAGTTGATAAAACTCAATAGAAACAAAGTTTTACATTCAGCGTTAGAGTAAAAAAAAAAAGTATGAGCATGGCAATATATAATATTTTATAAAAGTGAATATAAAACATACAATAAGACAAGTGATAAAACACTCCACTATAGTGTTGTACATATATAAAATAGGTCTCTACGATATAACATAAAGTTTTAGTAAAAGGTGACAGACACAACATTATCCATCTATATATTCCAACATGTCTTTCCAATTTGTCAATTTCCACAATTATTTACTTATTCTTATTGTTTCTAATTTTACTAGTAATCAACAAATCAAAGGCTGCTAATCAATTCAACTCCTTGTTTATTCCTTTAGCCAAACCGAGTTTGTATTAAATCTCTTCGTTATTTGTGTTTCTCTCTCTTTTATTTTCTCTTCTTCCACAAAGGAGTGAGGGAGTCAAAGAAGAGGAAGAAGATCGAGGAACATGAAGAAGAAGATGAAAGACGGACGACTATCACGTGACATAGAGTATTTGTCAGTGATGCGTGTAAAGTCAATTAATTTTCTCTGATTATACAATCATGTGTCACTCACGTGTCCAATTGAACTGATTTTTTACATCAAGATTTATTTTGTTAATAAATTAAACTTCAAAATCTATTAGATAAAATATATATATATATATATCAATTTTTTTGTATTTCTAAGTTCAAAATTATAGTTTAAATTAATTATAATAAAAATATAACATAGTACAAAGTTTTTTCGTTGATCATCTAATCATGACGTAACGAGATATATTATATTCAGAAAAATATAAATAATAAATAGCCCTAAGCAATTGGTTTAGGTTTCTCATATGCTTGCATCATTATTATTAAATTCTTTTAGAAGATGTGGTTCGATCAAAACCACAAAAAACAAATATTAGATAATAGATATGAAAATTGAAATGTGAATATTTTAATTTTTTTTTATTTAAGCAAATATTTTAAAAGAGAGTAATTCAAATAATATAATTTAAAAAAATAAATAAATAAAAAAATTAAAGTTGACGATTGATTAAGACACAAACCAAATTAACATCTTGGCTGTCAAACAATTAAGGAGCTAAAATTTATTTATTTATCATTTAAAAAGAAAATAATTGTCCATGCTAAACATGTGAGATATATAATATAAACCATGGTCCTGTCAATTATGATAAGTTTTGGATAGAGCATAATCAAGCTCAAATCAAGGATAATTAAAATCTAGGGTAGATAAAAAAACAATTTTTAAACTATGTGGTCAAAAATAAACTAACTCTAAAACTAAGTTTGTTAACAAACTTGCCCTTAAACTATACTCTATAAAAAACTTACTTTTATCGTCTATTTTTCCGTTAAAATTGGTTTTGTGGACGCTCAAGTACAAAAGATGGGCGCCCACATGGTTTACAATTTGAAAATTGATTTTTGCATACACTCGGTCCCAAGAGTGGTCGCTTACCGTGGACGCCTACACTAAAACACAAGGCAGTTGCAAAATCGCTTATAAAAATTACAGGACGTCCTCTGCAAGTCTCATGCAACGGAAACCCTAACTCTAGTGAACTTCTATTTCTTCTCCAACCGTGAAGCCTTTCTTCGATGTGATTTTCTTGTGCTTTTGAGCAAGATTGTTGATTCTTCTCCCTCAAAATTGATTTCCTTGCTTGATTACACTCAATCTTGTCAAAAGGGCAAGGAATGAAACAAAAAAAAAAACTTAATTAAGGGAATGGTGACAAACAATACATGCACTTATGGTCGTATGGAGAAGAAATTCATAGATCCAACTCATGCATCATCATGTCGTTAGCATAGATAGGAATGATTTTATTTCAAATCTCATTTTCCAAAGAATGTATAAGTGTATGCCAGTATGCAAGAGAGGTTTGTTTGAGTGTGCTAGACCTATCTTTTGTTTGGATGGTTCTCATTTGAAGGGCTTGTATTCAGGCCAATTGCTTATAACTGTTAACATTAATAGAAACGATGAAATTTATCTAATTGTTATTGCATTGATGGAAATAGAATGTAGAAAATCATGGTCATGATTTTTGAACTTATGATAGATATAGAGAGTGATACAGATCGTAGGTGGACATTTATTTCAAATCTACAAAAGATATGATGCATTGTTTTGTTCTGTATGTTTATATTTTGCATTTTATTAGAACGTTTTTATGATTACGCATTGTCTTATTTTTAGGGGTTGGTGCCCACTTTGGCAAACCTTTTACTGTTAGCTGAACATCGCTTTTGCCTCATACATTTATATATCAATTTTAAAAAACAGTTTTGGGGTAAGTTGTATAGAGACGCAATGTGGAATATATTTAGGGCTATAACATCAGCATACTTTAAGAGAAAAATGAAGAAATTAGTCTTGGTTGATGAGACAACATACATATATCTAAGAGGCAATAATTTAAGATTTTGGGCGACACATGTCTTTAGTTTGATCCCAAAATACTACATATGTATGAATAATTTGAATGTGTCTTTCAATGCATTCATTATATCAACTAGGGACAAACCAATTCTAATTATGTTCGAGATTATCAGAAAGAGCATAATGTCTAGGATTGTAAAGAGCATCAAAAGATGAGTCAACAGAATTCTTGTGTCCTTGGATCAAGAAAAAGCTTGTCAAGTTACAACTTACAGCTCAAAATTGGAGTTCATCGTTGACAGGAGCTACTCGGTTTGAAATCAATAATGGTAATTAACAATATGTTGTCGATTTGAATAACCTTGTGTGCAATTGTTACAAGTGGGAACTTACTGAAATTTATAAAAAGATCAGCTGAAGATTATATTAATGAATACTATCACCTGAAAATAAACATAAAGATTTACCCGTACTTCATTCAGCCTGCTAGTGGTCAACACATATGGCATAAAACAAATGTGGATGAAATTATGCCACAAGCAACAAAGTGCCAACCAGATAGGCCAAGGAAAAAAAAGTGAGGTATGTCGAGAGCCTCAAACCCGATCACTTACTAGTAAGAATAATGTTACAATGGCAGGTGGAAAGTGTCAATGTATGGGCCACAATACCTAAAATTGTCGATAATAAGATCTACTTCAGACACTACTACTGCTAGTGCAAGTGCAGGAAACAACAAGCAAAAATAGAGACAGAAGAAAGAACTCACATGACACATTTATGAATTTTACCACTACTGTTGAGACACAAATAAGTGTTTTGATTCCAATATTATGATTACTTAAATGATTTACTTATTTAAAGTTCTTTTAACATAGCATTACATTTGTTGGGCAAGAGTGTTGTATGTGGTTCAGTTTGTCATTGATCACATTTATGGTGTTCTATTATCCATTTTTGTGCTTGTTGTGTAGAGTTTTTGAATAGCCGATTCTATTATCCAGTGATCATGTTTTCATCAAGTTTGTTTTTCATTGAGTCGTGCTTTTTCTTTTTGTATTTTTATCTACACTTGCGGACGCCCGAAGGCAATTGATGTGCAAAATGGTGATGGTTCCACGGGTTGGATCATTTCATGTTTCCGTCAGGAGTCCCTTTTGAGTCGTGACATTCTGGGTCTATTAGTTGATTGGTTGTTAATTATGCAATAAAATAGTAGGAGGCTTTAGAATCATATGACATAAAATATAAAATAAGATGTAAATTTGTGAATATCTTGCATGAAAACTATATAATATAAGATGTCAATCAGTGAGTGAGTGAGTGTATTTCTGGTACTTAGATTGGTTCACATGGGTGATTAAAAATGAGAAGAAATCTAAATTTCCACCATAAAATATAATCACAGTCCCACAGGGCACAGATCATGTGTTAAACAGCTTGATTAGATTTGGTATCTAACAACTCATTGAAATTCAATTTATATTACAAAGATTAAACGCAGGGAGAAGACTTGAATATGAATGGAAAGACTCAAAAAGATAGCAAGAATTTATTATTTTTTTCCTCCAAGATTTTCGATTTATCGACTTTAAAATTGTATTTCTAATTTAAGGTCTATTTGGAAGTATCGAACAACCGTAAATTACATGATTTAATCATGACAGAATGTTAATTCAAATTTAGAATCCTATGATATAAACTTAACTAAAATAAGACAAAAAAATCACTAAATCTATGTCAAACGAACTTGATTTGATGTATTCTAAAATAGAAAGATTTTTTTAAAGATTTTGGGACGTCTACAAAAATATTTTGCACGGTTTATATTCTTAGAATTGATTATGCTCTCATACAATCACTACAATTTGTTATATGTTCACTAATTTTTCTAGTTTAGAAATATTTAGTGTCGTGAATAAAAAAACAAAAGAAAAATTTTATAAATATTTTGATGATGATGATGAGATAGACATGATATTTTTATTAGGTCCAATAATTGACCATAGATATGAAAAAGAGACTTTAGAACTTTAATTAAATTTGACTTACGAGCATGGTCAATATAGGTCGAATAACGTTTTGTATTATTTTGATAGTAAATTGATCAAAATTTATTCGTTTTATAAACAAACTATTACTAGTGATGGACTAGTAGAGTCTTCTTCTTCTTCAACTATTACTTCAACTTCTTGTTAGAAAAATCTATTTGCAAATTTTTAAGAGTAGAAAATTTGTTTTAAGTAGTTTGGTAACTGATAGTGTTATAAATTTAAATCGTTATTTTGATCAATCATTTGTTTCAGTAGATGATGAAAATAATAAATTTGACATCATGGCATAGTGAAAGCACAAAAAATAAATTTTCATATGCTTTCTATCATGGCCTGAGACATACTAATCATGTTGGTATCGACAATTGGATTGATATTGAATTTTCAGGGCAAGTGGTAGAGTTCTTTCGGATACAAGAAGTGGCTTGACACCTAAAACAGTTAAGACACTAATATGCTTGAAGAATTGAGAGCTTTCATGTAAGAGGATGCAAGATTGAATGAGATTGCACGAGATATTGACAACATCAGCATATGTAAAGACAATTTTGAAGCATATAGCTCCTCGGAAGATTTAGGATGAAATTTCTTTGTTTTGTATGTAAATATATAAGGTCTACAATTAAGAAAAAACACATGACGGACAATTGAATAGATGTTAATTTAGTTTGAATGTAGTCGTAATATAGCGACGCAATTATTTTTTAATTTAATTAAATATTGAGATTATAAAAATTTTATTATATGTACTAATTAAATTTATTTTCCAAATGTTCTTTCAATCTATTTTCTTCATTAAATTTGACATAAAAAAGTCACGAGATAATTTCTTTGCCTCATCGTTTATCTATATCCTCTAAAATTTTTTAGTTTTAGTAAAATAGTTGAGTTATTTTTAAACTAAATTTAAAATTTCTTATTTAGTTTTGTTTAGAAATAACTTTTCCAACTTGAGTATTTTAGGTCCTGAAAGATGATGTAGAAAAACATTTTTGCGTGACAATTAATGACAACTAAAATTTGGAGTGTCACTATTTTATTGTACACTATGTTATGATACATAGTATGGTTTTTTTTTATATTTATCCCACAGATGATTCATAAAACTAATTTTCAAAATCTATGGATGTGCACATTTTCAGCTTCGTGTAAATTTTAAATAAATCAAACCAGATTTCTAACACATTAGATATGGTATTATGAATCACTATCAACATTAGTAAGTTCACCTTGAATGACTATAGTTTTCTCAAGGAAGACCCGAAGTGGTTAGGATCAAAGTGATCGAGTTCCTTGAAGTTTCTTCTATTTTTTTTCCTGAGAGTTTACTTTATCTCTTTCTTTCGAATTTTCGGTTCTGTTGAACTTATGCTAGAGTGAACTTTTGATTCTAGCACAATACTTCCGTTGGATTTAAATATATTGTACTCTCATATAATCATTGAGATCGTGTGACCTATAACTTAATGCGTACATTTTCGTTTTTAGTCTTCCACTGCAAACCGTAAACCAGGTTTTGAGCTAGACAACCGGATCCTCTTTGAGAGTTGAATTGTTCAGACTTGGCATTTCTGTATAGTCTCATCTTTAGGTTGTAACCACGTCACTTATATCACTTGATGTTAATTTATTACTTTTAAATAGTAAATTTAATTTATTGTAAAGTACAATTTACAACTTGAATTTAGGGCTCATTTACAATTGATACCTCTTTTTTTGCTTTGAACAAATTGAATCTTCACCTCCTTTGGACTATTAGCAAATCAACTCTTGTCATTATAATTTCTATTAAATCCATCACGTATTTTACACATGATAATCTAATTTTTTTGACTTAAGACAAAATGACACACGTCGAAAATTAAGTGGATATTTTTAATATGTAATTTAATTCGGAATTTGTTTAACAATAGTTAAGATTACTAAGAAAAATAATATCGTAGCTTTTAGTCAAATATTTTTAATATTTTTTTTCTAAATTAGGGGCCCATACTTTAATAAGTTAATTGATATTTTTTGAGACTTGAAAAGAATCTTAATAATATAAAATTTTATTTATAAAATAATATTAAAAGAATAGATAAGTAAATGGAGGGACCATCTCCAGCACGTAGGTCACATATATTATATTCTAATAAAAAATTATGAAACTCAAAATTTTAAAGGCAAATATTTCATTTCATTTTAATTTTTCGGGAAATTAACAAAACAATCACTGAATTATGGGATTAATAATAAATCAACTACTAAACAATTTTCACTAATAAATAAAACATTCAATTATGGAAAATAAACATAGCAAACATCGTTATCACGTTTTTCGTTAAAAAATGTTGTATTTCTGTTACAGAATGTTGTCTTTCCGCTGCGGAAAGTAAACCCTTAAAATAGGACTCAAGAAAGATTACTTTTCGCAGAGGAAAGATGATTTTTTTCCTGCGGAAAGGCAACGTTCCGCAGAGGAAAGATGACTTTTAGCAGAAGAAATATGACTTTTCACTACAAAAAGTGAGTCATTGGTGATGAGAATTGGACGACGCCGACAGACCAAGAAGAGGAAATAGAATATGGTGATGAGAACTGAACATGTGAAATCGAGAAGAGGGGTGAGTCATCGGAAGATGTTAGAAAAATTGAAAACGTGAGAATTGATTTCAATGACGAGAAGACCATGCTGGAGCTTCCCAGCGAGGAGTTGGATTTCATCATCATCTTCGTAGTAAGATTGCTTCAATTATTGGGATTCTAACATAAAACTAAAATAAAATTAGAATCGCAGAGCAGATTCACCACTACCATTTTTTTCTAAAATTTAATGTTTCTTTCAACAGATTAAAATCAATGTTTGCGTCGTTCATTTCCCATAATTTAGTATTTTATTTATTAACAAAAATTATTTAGTGATTAACTTATCTAATGACCCTATAATTCAATGGTTGTTTTGTTAATTTTCCTAATTTTTTAGAATAACAAAAAAACAATTGGGTGGCAAGGTAACAACAATTATAAGTTAAAAAGTATATAAACATTGTTAAAAATTTAATGCATGAGATGAAGGAGACTAATGGATTGCAAGATTGAGGTTGTAAATTATGTGGAAGAAGGTGTAGAAATGGGAAAATAAATAATTATTGAAATGGGAGATAATCGCTTTCAAGTCCGAACTAGATGGAAAGATTGATTAAAAAAATGAAAATGATTATGAATATTATAATCATCATTTTATGGAAGTTCTCAAAATGAAGGAGAAAGGAAGAGCATAAAATCTATTTATATATGAGTATATATAATGACATTCAAATCTATACGAAATCTGTTACAGCTCGATGCAATAATAGCTCGTATGTGAAACAGCTCAAAAAGGGTGTTGAAGATCCCTGATTTCTCTGCAACTCCTAGTCAGAATTTTTAGTTTTTTAGTGAGAGAAAGAAAAGGTTCTTCTGGATTTGTAAAAGATCTCTCTTTCTCTCTCTAGAGTTCTGTCTCTCTCCTTTTCTCTCTTCATTTCTTCTTGCTGTCTCTCTATCAGAGAGGAGGAGGAGAAATATGGGAAGCAGTTACCAGGGAGAAGTGAATTTTGGGGGTGAAAGAGGAAGTGGGTCGTCTTCGAGGAAAGGGAAGAAGAACAATTCTGATAAGCCGAAGCAGCCGCAGAGAGGGCTTGGAGTTGCTCAATTAGAGAAGATCAGATTGCATGGCCAAATGGGTTCCTCACACAATCCCTCCTTTCAAACTCAATTCTCCTCTAATTATAACACTGTAACTCTCTCTCTCTCTCTCTCTCTCTCTCTCCCTCCCCCTCTCTGTGTCAAAAATGACAAATCACATAAGACCTAGTATTTTTCCATCTTTAGTAGTGTTTAAGTCGATTATATGAAGATGTTTGATCTTTTTAATTAATTTTAAAGTCTGTATTTATTTGTTTTTCAATTCTCCTTCCAACCTTACTGTAGAATACTTGAGGGTTTAAAATTAGGTTAAATGTTGTTTATAATCTTTATATTCTCCGGTAGAACTGGGTTTGATCGGAATTTTCATGGTTTTTAATATTTCCAGGAGGATACGGGAATGCAATCAGCATATTCATCTCTGTCTTCCTCATCCTTTCCCTACTCAACAACTACTTCTTCTTCCTCGTCCTTTCCTTACTCCAACATCATGGTACTTTTTCTGGACCACTCTCTCTCTCTCTCTCTCTCTCTCACTTTCCAAACAGCATATAGGATTTTGTTCCTGTTCTTTTTTCTGTTTTTTCGGATTCAGTCTAGTTAAGGAGTTGTTTTGATATTACAGTCAATTATTGCATCATTGTTTTTCACGTATTATCCTTAACTTTTGAAATTTTTTTAAGATAGTTTTCATTTTATGGATCCACACAGATCCCTACTTTGATACTATGTAAACGTAAAACTAATTTTAAAATATTAGGTTGTCAGAATGATCATTTAAATTAACAATCATGGTATGTTACAGATGGGTCATGGTGAATATGACCAAAGAGCAAATAACAGATATGAGGATTCCCAACCCACTACTGCAGGAAGGTACTCCATCTTCCTACAATTTGAAGTAGATATGATTAACCTAATTTTCCCAGAAAAATGTTTTTGATTTTTTTGATTTAAATGTCAATGATTTGATTAGATGGAGCCCCAGCAGTGGCATGGTGGAAAGCCAACATTTTGTGCATCAAAACATGAGTGTTTTCAATCCGCACCAGGTTTTTTTATTTTTAATCAATATTCTGAAATTATAGTCTGCGGGAGGGGATTGATTGTTCGTAACATATTCAAATTGCAGGACTTAATGGACAAGAATAGGAAAAGGCGGCATAAGAATGATAAAATGGGTTCGAGCAGTCAAATCGATGAAGAAGAAATGGATTTGGAGCTGAGATTATCACTCTAAAATCATTATTCGCATCATGAAATTATGAGTGAATTGGACGTTTCTATTTATTTTGTTAAGATTACTTCGAAAATTTGATATATTGTGATGGAGAAATGAGCAAGATTTATTGTTTAAATATGAAAGATAGATTTTCTCGCTGGTTTAGACGAAGGTCAAGAAAGAAGAAGGAAGGTTTCTTCAATGGCTGCCATTACCAGTGCTCTACTTTGACATTCTTCCTCTCTTCTTCATCATTGTTTAACTCCCAGAACTTCGAGCTCCCATCGGAGATGAGAGGTGGTGCATATGGGCCTGGCAGCAACACACCTTGAGCGCATATGGAGATGGACTTGAGCAAGGAATTGTAGGAGGAAGAAGGATTGGCTAAGCATGTAACACCCCGAAAACTTTTAAACTTTAATAATATAGTATTAATGATAAAAGGAGAGGTTTTGGAAATTCCTAGGGCAACTCTCATTTTTTTGTGAGAGAGTTCGAGAAGGAGAAGAAACAAGAATGGTTGAAGCTGGGAATTTTGCGCGTTGCGAGAGCAGATCATCGAAAAACGACGATGTCGGGCTAAGTGATTGTTGATGCATCAATTAACATCTCAACATTTAAGTTTGGATTTGAGGTTTGTTGACAAACCTCCTATGGTTCTATTATGTGTTGGCATAATGCATGATTAGACTCGTTCTTATGAATAATTGAAGTGTTTAAGTGAGAGGAATGGTCAAATACTAAAATTCGTAGGCTTTCATATTAGCAGTTGTGGCCTGATTGCAGCTTGTGGCAAGCACTGCAACGCTAGGTTATGGGCATCAGAACAAAGATGAAGCCCTTGGTCAGTGACGTGATGCTAGTTTTTGGGCACCACAGTGCTCAAACCTTGGGTTTGAAATCCAGAAGCGTTACATTGTTTGTGCTGCAATGCTAATGATGGGAGCCACAATGTTGAGTCTCTCCCAAGAGTTTTACTATGTGTTTTAGACATCGTGACGTCAAAGGGTCAACACAACATCGCTCTGGTTCGTCTTAAACTAGTCTACATAAGGTGTTGAAAGTTGTTGCGCAAAAAGTTGGATGTTGATGGGGGATAAAGTTACACTGTTAATCGTCGCAGTTTGAGAGCTATGGTGCCACTAGTTAGTGGTCGCAATGCCAATGTAATTTTCCAATTGGAGGTTATTGAACATGAATGAGGGATGATTTATGCTCTATTGTTGTACATCACAACATCATAACTATAGAAGCATGAAAAATAATGCAAGCAAGGACAAATGAAATGTATGTGTGTGATAATGGTAATCAAGGTTCCAGATGCTACAGCCCGATGGAGAAAACTCGTAAAATTTTGAATACGTGTTGTACAAGATAGAAATGATAAAATAATCTTTAAGATACTACAGTCCTATTAACTATGAGTGTATTTGCAGAGTAATTTCATGAGAAATAACTCGGTAGTAAATAATTAACTAGCGTTACATGGTTTTAACGAGCACATTGTATGAGAAATAACTTTACGCATAGTGCACAAACAAGCATTGTTGACTATATGATAGATGTTATGGTTAACAAAGTGTTGTATTAGCATTCATTTCATGCTCTAATGTTAGACATATACATGTTTTGTTTAGGTTGTAATGTGTCAAAGGACCCAATCAATTGGTCTAATATCAATAGGGTAAGAGTAATGTTATATTTACTTTCTAATTCTTACTTCTAGACGTGACAAACATTGATTGATGCAATTAGTCTAATAAATTATAAATAATTAAAATAAATCATTAATTGTCTCAATGAATGTTTGTCACGTCAGAAAGTAAGAATAAATAGTAGTAATAGAGAGTAAACATAACATTATTCATAGGGTAATTAACCATTATTATTCCTCTTCTTTAACTAGAAAGATACACTAAAAAAGCTAGAGGTTATCGTACATGCTCAACAACGTTAGAAATAACCACGGAAGCTTGTTAGATGCAGTCATGGAGCACCAAAGTTCTGGGCTTCAAGAATTAATGCATTATATGGATTCTTGTCACTAAGGCTTAGGAGCATCGAGATCACATCCTATAATTATCGTCAAAACCAAGAATTCAACAAAGTGAGCACAAAAAGTACTTTCCATTGTGGAAAGAATAGTTTCCTATGCAAAAAGTAATATTTCCTCCGCAGAAAATCATCTTTCCTGAGTTTTATTCTGATAACTCACTTTCCGCAGCGGAAAGTAATCTTTTCGTTGTAAGAGTAATATTTCTTGAGTCCTATTCCAAGAAATCACTTTCCGCAGCAGAAAGGCAACGTTCTGCATAGGAAAGTAAGTCATTGATCTTTCCACTGCGAAAAAAAATTAAAATTTTTAACGAAAAATGTGACAACGATACTTCATTTATTTCCTTGATGCACCACAGATGTGTGTATAGTAGACAACTCCTCAATGCGCTTGGTTATAAATGGTAAGAACAGACAGGAAATGGAAAATATCACAACTTGGTCTTGAGGCCTCCAAATGGCATGAAATTTGGACTACGCTCTTATATGTGAATCAACATATAGCCCTCCAAAAATTAGAAGAAATTACTTTCGATATCAGAAGTTATGTGCGGAGAGGTGCTATTGTCCTGAACAGGTGCCTACAAGCAAAATCGAAGCCCCAATGGTATAATTCGTAACTTGATCAAATAGCATCCAAATGATATGAAATTTGGACTAGGGTAAATTCAATGAGGGATAAAACACGTCCACCAAGATTCAAAAGAAAATATTTTCTGGAGAAGAAGTTATGCAGACGAACTTGAGACTGTATGGAAAGACACCCATGGCAATTTTGGGACCTGAAATGGTTAACTCCATAACTTACGCAATACTCGTCCAAATGCAAAATTTGGACCATGTACCTCTCTGGAAGTGAACAAGAGAACCTCTAAAAATCAGAGCTAGAATCACTCGGGAAAAATAGTTGTGCATGGAAGGATGCAAATTGGTTCGAATGGATGCCAAAATTGCATCTATCAACTTCAATGGACTCCAACAAGGAAGTCTCTCCAACTTGGTTCTTAGCAGGTCTTTTAAACCTTCACTAGAAATGTCCATATCTGGAGGGAAGTGGAGGAAGGATTAGTATAAGAGAAATCACCACAAGGCTTGCAAGGAACAATGGTGATTCAATGTTGACACTCACTCTCTTGGATTCTCACCAAAGAAAATGGGGGCCGATTGTGGAGGGAACTCCAAATCCTATTTAAAGGTTTTTCAGCTGATTTCCAATTGAATTCAAACAAACCGTAAGAGAGTATATATAACCCTCAAATTAGAGTTGCCCTAAACAAAAAAAAAACAAGTATGTCCCAAAAAGGAATCAAACAACAAGTTGCTCTCGGCCACTAGACAAGCCGAGAGCACCAACAAAATAGCCATATCCAAATTACAACGAAATGATCCAAATAAAACTATAAAATGAAACTAAGCTACTTCTGTTGAGTCTCTGAGTCTTGAATAAAGAAACGAACCAATTGGTTTAATCTTCAAAGTCCTTCTTCAAATGAATTTGGGCCTAAAGTCCGAGTGAGAAGAAAAGACTTCATTTGCTGAAACGAAGCTCTTTGATCCAAACTCCGTTGACTTAGCAAATCATCTTCAATTGATATGAAAGACCTCTTCCTAGAAAGCTTAAGATGTCCTCCACAATCTTTGTGAAAAAAACCATTTCAATATAAGATCATATAAGATGCCAAAAAAGTCAAATACAGCTCGGGGGTCAGATTGTCAGTAGCTTTGAGAGAGCTTCATAACTCTCTTAATCTTGTGATTGAATTTCTACTTATGCCTTATCTTAAATAATTCTGGGTCATATTCGGGTGTTTGATCGATGTAATGGATTTTTATATTACTCTTTTCTACACGAACACCTACAAAAGAAACACTAAAATTATGGTTAGAAAATCTCCAGGTTTGATTGCGAATGGAAGAAATCCGTGACACATAACATAATTGAGTGTTTTATTTGTTAGAAAAAATTATTTAGTAGTGGACTTATCATTGACCTCATAGTTCAATGGTCGTTTTATTAATTTTCCTTTCATATTATTAAGAAAATATTACAATATATGTAGAGTACAATATACAGATATAAAATTAAAACATTGATAAGTTAAGAAAGTCATTAAATTATATTTACTTTTCTGATAATCACAAATTATTACAAAAAATAATTTGCAATTCCTTTTCTTATTAAAAATAATCATAAAGTATTGTGGAGAATAATGTATGATTTTATTTTGATTTTCTTTCCCACTTAAGTATTAGGCAATGGTTATTAACTCCAACTTTTACTTTTATCTTTTACATATGCAAGTAATGATCACAAAGGCAAGGTAGTGGAGTACCATAGCGTGCATGAAATGTCACACATATTAGTTTGTATACAAAGAGTCCGTTTGTGACTACCGTGGGCCAATAGACGCTTGCGTATATTCGTCGTCTCATTCGTTTGATTTTCGATACGCATAATTCTTTCTTACACTAGGGTCAAGCTTTTGTTTATTTAGTTGTTTGCTTGGTTGTAAATCAACACCTAGTTGACATGTAGAACAAGGGGATTATGCACTCCTAATATACTCGACGACGAGTAAGATAATCTAGTACTAAGGCTATGCCAAACAGTTTTGTTCCGACAAATTTTGGGACGGCTCGTGACAAACTGGATTGATTGACAAATTACGCAAGGGAAATGTGAGATCGTTTCTAAAATTCGAGGGTTTTTCCTATGCATGTAAATTATCTTCCTTGTAATAAGATAATAATGGTTGATGCTCTAATTTCAAAAATTTTATGTAACATTTTACTTCCAATACTCTAATTGTATTACTTCCATTACTCATAATTATATTTGAACATAAGTGACAAACTAAATTATGAATATTTTTTAAAATCTATTACGATATCGAAAGAATCATGTTAATGCAGTAATCTAAAAATGATACCATTTTTGAAAGGATACGATTAAGTTTCGACATATTCTCGTGTTACAAGACAGCAACAAAAATCCATGATACAATATCAATGCCTTGCTTGGATCCCACATGACAAAATTACGAATGCTTGTTTTGATAAGTAAAAGTCATTAAAGCTCTGACCGCAGTTAATGTTGTTGGATTACTATGCTATATGTAACTATCTACAGTTCTTCTCTATTCTTATTGTATAATTCTTATTATTTCACATGGCAAATATTGATTGATACAGTTATGTAATAAATTACAAATAGTTAAAATAAGTCATTAATTGCACCAATTAATGTTAGATTCATGAAAAAGTAAGAATATAGTACAAAAATTGAAAGGAAGCATAACATTATTATTCGTTTCTTATTTCAAATTTAGACAATCAATGCATGATTTGAAGCTCAATCTTTAGCAATTTGGGGTCCAAGATTTTACCCTCTTTCAACACCCACTACTTGAAGGTATGGAAGAAGATAAATGAACATAAACAAAGAGTCAGATGAGTTTGAGGCAACTAAATATGTACTTCCATTTCAACAATAAGATCAACAAGAGAAAGCGAAGAGCAACCATCGACGTACCGATAAATTATGCACATCGCATACACACCGACTTACTTGTTCTGGCAAGGTGGAGTTGGGCCAATGAATTTCTACTAAAGCAGTGAAGAACAAATCCTTTCTTTCCGACCTGAAAGAAGGCAAACTTTCAAGCCAAAAACGATTTCGACAAACAACTTTGACATCCTACTTAGAACCAAATTCCAAACCCAAAAATGTTTCAGATATTGAAAATGATGGGTTTTCTTCTCTCTATCTTCTTGACCAGCTCTCAGATAAAATTTGAAATTTACTAATTTCAAATACTTCAACTAATAATGAACACATAATAATAATTCACTTTAGGTAAATTAAACAATTAGGGTTCATATCAAGATTCCAATTTAAAAAACAAACAAAAAGAGGATCCTTGTCTGATAGAAATCCCACTAGAGATTTCTATAAGCAAATCCCAAATATCAACCCAAGCATGCTATATAACTCCAGATATTCAATCAGAATTTAGATGATGCTGTTATTTCCTTGTAATTCTAGCATAATCAACGCAATCTCACTTCAAGTTTTTAAGGATGGATCTACCTCAACAAGATGTACATGGAAGAAGCAGGAGTTACTTGGTCTTCTAAAGGTATTTCTGTCTTTCCACCCTTTGAATCTCATCACAGAGGTAGAAGCAGCTTGCAAATTACAAAGCATGAAGTCCTTGACTGAGCTTGTTTTATGAAAGCAAACCTGAGTAAAATCATTTAGATGCGAAAAAAAACCCCCAAAAAATTATTCATATCTCGAAAATCCAAATAAATACAAGAGGGAATAGCTATGGAAATTGAAAATAATAATATACATATTGCAAACATCTCCAAACGTGAATATCCAATACTCCATAGGACAAACTATGGCCAAAAGAATATCAAATATAGGAAGCATTACCATCTCTACGAATGAAGAAGCATATAATAATCCCGGTCATTTATCAACGAAGACAACTTGGAGAATATGGTAATCGCAGAAGTACTTAAAGACTTCAAAAATATAAGAAACTGCAAAAATAATGCGACTCAATAAAACTTTCCAATGACCAAGTTACAAGACCCCTAATAAGAACTCGGCAATCTTGTAGAAACTTATTTTCAGATGCTCAAACAACAGCTCAATGTATTGACCTCTGTAAAGTAAACTAAAATGACAAAATACTAGCAACTCTTCAATAGGAAGCCAAAAAGACTTCCATCCTTTTGCGGCACTATCTCTTAGAATGTTTTGTGTTGACTCTACCTTGTCAATCCAGTCAATATCCATAAAAATTGACTTTTTGGGGTGGGGGGAATATTCCATTCCATAAATATAAACTCCAGTAAGAAATGAATCAAAACTCAATCCATATAATCAATTTAAGTCCCCTTTTAAAAGGAACTTGGGGAACAAAGAAAGCATGAAATTATGTGTGATGCTGATAAATACCTAGTTGTCTTTAGCTTTGTTCATATTTTTATAAAGTCAGGCGAACTCCAACCAACATAAAAAATTTAGAATCACTTGTACCTGCAACCCATAAACAGGGTATATTAGGCAAAACCAAACAAATATTGTCAACAGCTATATCTTTCCACAAACGAATCTTTTTCACATCGTAACAAGAATGCTGAAAGAAAGAAATACTTTCACACATTATTATTGTTACACGGAATCACAAGTACAAACTTTGGTGGTTTGCTCATGACATCTATGTACAGCACAGAACCCCTGCTTCAGGAAGTCTGTTCTCAAAACAACTAATGCATTTGTAATCACCTTAAAAAGTAATAACGTGAATTGGCTCAACTTAGGAACAAATCCAATCGATAAACTTGAAGTATCTTGCAGCGTCCGCCAATGCATCTACAACATAACCAAATCCCCTTCACTGTATATTTGAAAGATTATATCTGTTAGTCGCATATTTGCAGCTTTGTAGATGCTTTTGATTTTCTTGATCAGATCTGTTGCTGAAATTATAATAAAACACTTGGTTAACAGAAATCCTATAAGGTTGATGAAAATAAAAATTTTTCACCTAATCCTAAACAGAACTAAAAGTGAATAATATTACCATAACAATCACTTGGCAGAAGAAATTCTCTGCAAAGATGAAATCCAGCTACTTGAAGGAGCAACTCTATTGTTGTTTCCACGACCAGAGTTTGGACCTGCATCATCAGGCAACAAAGGCTTGGATGCATTTCGTTTGGAGGTTCCAGCGATAGGAAACAAAGTAGCGGATATATGTACGTCACTTAAAATCTGAAAAAAAAAATCATAAATTGATTTATTGTGTTATTAAATACAAATGGGAGCATAAGATTTAAATAAACGAGCATTGAAATTTTAAAAACTTATCACATAAGATGCCTCACATTCTGTTCTAAAGGTTTATCAGAACTCAAATTCTTATTAGCTGGCTGTTTAAACTGCATCCGCACCGGGGGAAGAACATTACCGGATCTAGCACGATCTGTGGCTTCAGCTGAATAAGAATGGAAACCTCCTACCACTAATGTAATAAATCAGCTACATGTTAGCGAAGCAGCAAACCATTTAACATCCGCGTACTAATCACATATTCAGCCTCCAAACATTATTCTTTGTAAGTCGACATCACTTACAAAATTACACAACACGATGTTAGAAAGTACCACGAGAATGTGATGCAACAAAACTTCCAAAATCACATCTCATGATGTCAGGACATATTACTAAAATTATACTTCTCTTTGCTTTGAAAAATTGTATAAAATGCAGGAAATTTGTTCAATCATAGCAACCAATCATATAAAATGCTGACTATTATAGTCCAACCTTGCGTTTCTAATTCAGTGGGTATTGCACGATTACTGCTACCACCAGGAGCTGGCTGAAACAATCAAATACCCAAATTTGTTAGAATCAAGGCAGGAAGCTTGTGATAAGATCCTGAACACCTATCCAGACATACTAATAAAGAGACTTACAGCTGCTCGTGGCTGGGTTTTGCTCTTTTGTGCTTGCTGATACTTAATGAGGGTCCAGTCAAAAAAGTAATCAAATTCATATCCTGACATTTATTAACAAAATTATAAGATCATTAAGATAGCCTTGTGGAAGACAAAGCCTCAATGCTTGAACCATTGAAGTCTATTTTAGGTTCAGAGGAAATGGGTTCAGTAAAAGCATGTGAAATAACCAGATATTTTAAGCTATAATAGCCACCTCGCCAAGTATGTTTAAATAAAGGGACACTGAGTCTCATAGGATTTTGTATTGGTTTATGATGTAAACCATGACTATGCATATTCATCATAACACCCCAAATCTAAGACAAGGAGAAGAAGGAAAAAAAGAAATTTAAATACCATTACCTTCACGAGTAAATAAATCACGAAATAGACGCTTCAAAAACCCATAGTCTGGACGCTGATCAAATGTCAGTGAATGACAGTAATGGAAGTATGAAGCAAACTCCACAGGATAAGATTTGCATAAAACCTAAACAGAAAAGCAGTCGACTTAGCTTCACAAATCGAAGTTCAAACTAACAGAAACCATTGAGTTATACCTCAATAGGAGTTGATAACTTCTTTTCACATATTTTGTCATATTTTTGCTTCTTTGTAGCAGCTTTTAATCCCTGCCATGGAAGGCTGCACAGAGAATCAAATCATATTGCCGACATTGTAAGTACCACTTAATGTGGAAAAACTGAACCAATCAGGAAAAAACTTTAAGAAATACAAAAACCAAATCAAAGCAATTATATACTTTAAGAGCAACAAAAACAAAGAGACAGAAATGCACCTTCCTCGCAAGAAGTATAGAAGTACGTATCCAAGAGATTCCAAATCATCCCGCCTACTTTGCTCTTTGAAAAAGAAACAAGGACCGTGAGATTCTGTTCCTAATACTAAAGACAAAGATAACAAATCTTCACTTACCAATACCAAGATGCGTATTGCAACTGGCATAGCGTGCAGTACCAGTAAGATTCTTGTTCTCTCTGCAAAAGAAAGGTGATATTCATAAAGGAGGTGAGACACTTTCTATGTAGAATTGTGGTTGGTGGGACAGCAAACTGTTCAAATGTGACGATTAATTGAGGTATGAGAAAACCGATGGAAATTCATATAAAAACAGGACAAATACCTATATGGGATGTGTCGATTGGTGATTGAATCCCGATACCTCTTTGCCAGTCCAAAATCAATGATGTAAACCTGTTATTGAAGAAAAGAGATAATAGATTAAAGAGCATCTTCAATTATGAAAAAACATAATACTAAGAAGAGCTCATGGCTAAAATTTCCACCTGGTTTGCTTTCCGAGCAAGACCCATTAAGAAATTATCAGGTTTAATGTCTCTATGCAAGAATCCTTTGGAGTGGACATATTCTATTCTCGTAATCTTTGTGGTGACATGACAAAGAAAACAAATTAACAGCGAAATTTTTATTCTGACATAAACCAGGAGAACCATGACAATCATAATTGCATGAAACAGCGGAGAACTACAACTTACCATTTGATCAGCCAACATTAAGACAGTCTTCGATGAGAACTTCCTTCCGCAATAACCAAAGAGGTCCTCAAGACTCGGTCCCAGTAAATCAATGACAAGAGCATTATCCTCTCCGTCTATGCCTGACCATTTTATACCAGGAATGCCACCTAGAACATAAAATAGACAAAAAAGAAAAAGGAATTAACCTAAAAACACAAGAAGTTCCATTATCTACGCGGACATGAACTCTAGGGAATTGGAAAAATTAACACGAGAGTTTGCTTACTTCCTCCTCGAAGAATATTGTATAACTTGGCTTCATAAAGCAGTTGTGGGTGCTTCGTTTTACCGTTTTCCTGCCACAATTACACAACCCAGTAAATGATATTTCTCCAATGTCGGGCAAAAAAATGCGACTATATAACAGCTCGCATCAAATTCCATCACACCAACTTCTTACCAGCTTTAGCGAAGTTACAATCTTAACTCTTTGCATAGAACATAAACAAGAACCAATCGTAAACAAACATAATTCGCACGGAGAAGGGAAAGATTGGGGTAGGGGTGGTGGAGGAGGGAGGGAAGTAGAAAGGCAACGGAAGATCACGATCCGAGCTAAAAACGCGACATAGGAAAACTAAATGAGAACTTACAATTTTCACAGCAACAATTTCAAACGTATCGACATGCGTAGCTGCAAGAAAAATCAAAATTCACAAATATTCGTCAGACTTCACCACACAAAAAAAAAAACTCAAATTCTCTAGCAAAATAATGCAAAAAAACCTCACCAAGAAAAATTTCTCCAAACGATCCGCTTCCGATCTTGCGGCCCAGAATATACTTCCCGCCAACGATTCGCTCCATAACAGAAATAAAATAGATCGAATCAGATCGGCAAATGGGATGAGATTTCGGATTAAATTAACCAATGGAAGAAGAAACTGAATTAACGAAGCTTCGAAACGATAGCCAGGAAGAAGACGAGAAGTAAGCAACAGGGAAGAAACAGATAGAAGTTGATCCGTCCGTCAATGGCGTTAAGGTGGATTAGAGACGACAAAGAAGTAAAAGGTCTAGGGGCAGCTCTGGAAGTACTCATGATAGCTAATGAACATATTAGTTACGTAAAAGCCATTAAAAGTATATTTTATTACGGAAAGAAGAGCACAAAATGCCGATAATCTTAATTAGATCAAGGGCACTTTCGTCTATAAAGATGTAACTAAAAAAGAAAGTTCTATTAAGGTTCGATAATTGTAGTTTAAGAAAAGTAATTATAAATTAAAATGTAAATATAATTATTTAAAGAGAAAATGACAAATCAACCATCGTGGTTTGCGATCAATGACAAGTCAACTAGTATGGTATATTATCTAATAAGTTAACCACTAACGTATGGGAAAATGACAAATCCAACATCAAAGTCACGTTCGCCGTTAAAAATGAGCCGGGACGCTATGGCGAAGTCCTGGGAAACCGCGGAGGCGTCCCAAGACACCGCGACAGTTTGACCTGTTAAAAATGTTTGATCACAAATTTGAGTGCTTAAATGATTGATTTTGGGGCCGAGAAAAGAAGATGAAGAGATTTACCCATGATAGGTTGTAGATCTCTATGAGAGCTTCAGTTTGATACCCTGTTCAGCCAATTCAGACACCTGTAGCTAAAGTTATGGTCGTTTGAAGTTGAAGAGGTTAAAAATCTAAAAAAAACATTGGATTCGAAAAACATATACATAAGAACTTTGAAGTAGCCATGAAACACTAAAAATCAAGTACCGCTGCGAACTTTGAAGTAGCCATACATGAAAAACAAATTGTTTTTCATAGCCCTCAAAGTAGTAATCGCAGACTTGGGACGCCGTAGCTGTTCCTAGGACGTTGCGGCGTCCCGTCTCATTTTTAACGGTGAACGTGACAGCGATGTTGGATTTGTCATTTTCTCATATGTCAGTGGTTAACTTGTTATAAACTATACCATAGTGGTTGACTTGTCATTGATCGCAAACCACGATGGTTGATTTGTCATTTTCCCTTATTTAAAATATATTTTAGTATTTATTGTTGAGAAATTAACAAAACAACCACTCAACTATAAAATCAATAACAAATCAACCACTAAACAATTTTTTCTTACAAATAAAACACTCAACTATGAGAAATGAAGGAACAAATATCGTTGTTATGTTTTCTGTTATAAATGTTATTTTGCTTATGTGAAACGTTATCTTTTCATTGCAGAAAGTGAGTCATTGAGATAAGAATCAGGAAATATTACTTTTCTCTACAGAAAGATGACTTTCTGCAACAGAAGCTATTATTTCCACAGTGAAAAATACTATTTGTGCTCCATTCATTGAATTCTTTGTTATTCTTCAATATAGCAAACAACGAATTTTCCAACAAATTTGTTCAGTGTATCGAAAATATGTCTATCGATTTTCCCTTTATTGTTAATATTCATTTCTTCTGCTTTCCTCTAAATATTGAATGTCCCCACCTACCATTCAAAAATTTAATGGGATGATTCAAAAATATGCCAAATCAGCCTGAATTATCATATTTGTCAACTAATGAGATGCTGCCACGTCATATTCCACCTCGTGACACTACTAAATTTATCTTTAAATTGAAATTGAACATAAAATTGAAGATTTTAGTAATTTTAGAAGAATTGATGTTAAATTAGGCAGAAAATCCTTCCATTAATAAAATTTTGTGCAATATATATACTAACAATTTGATATTTATGAATAAATTAAGGAGAAAAATAGGTAAAATAAAAAATTCCATCCAAAATTTAATAATTGATCTATTCTTAATGTAGATAAAGTTCATCTTATCGTTATAGAAACAAACGAGAACAAATAAGTTTTAACTCGTGTAATAAAGATATCATTTTTCGTTACAAAGAGTCCACTGGCCATATGTATTTCAAAAAGTGCGGCTAAAATCATGGAAAGATAATCGAATCCGGTCTAAAATGGTGATAATTTATATGAAAAATCAAAACCATGTTCTCCATTTAGGCTTTTGGAGGTATTTATCATTATTGATAGACTTCATCTACACTCATTAGGCAAATCAATTTTCAACGATGAAAGGAGAAAAAGAGATCTTTATCCATTAATCGAAGGTTAATGGTACATTTATCTTTTACTTTTATCTCATAATTCTTACCTGAAGATGTGTCACTCTTTAATTGGTACAATTAACATGATAGAGTACAAATAATTAAAATAAGTACATCAATTAATGAGTGTCATATCTTGATGCAAGAATTATGAAATAAAAGTAGAGGATAATCGAATCATTAGTCTCTAATAACTAACAATTAAAACATATAATATTGCATAATTACACGCGTAAGAAGAATACGAAAGAACTCGAACCTCGAAACTCCATCCATGTCCATGATTTTTGAGCAATCAAATCAGCTTTGACCCGAGGCAGCCAGATCATTAGGAAATGCACCAGAGCCGGAGACGGAGCTGGAGCTGTTGTCGAGGTTAACAAGTTCTTTGTTTGAATGCTCAACAAACTCTTCCGGGGACATGTGAGATCCATGGCAGGCACAGACAATCTTAATTTGGGTTGGACTGAATCTATAAGTTACACCAGAGATTGTCTTACCTTTAGAACCAGTTGTAGAAACCCAAGGGAGATTTGGGTATGAACCACATCCTCCAAATTTTATGCCTGCAGAAAGGCCCGGCTTTATGGCCGTAAAGTTGCCCAAAAAAGCTTCTGATGTCGACTTTTCCTGTCTGTCTTTTGCCTTAAGGTTTGTGCTACTTCCTTTTACATTGTATTCAGCTTGGGATGGCGATCCTTCTTCTAGTGCAGGCTGTTTCCCGTCAATTTTGGCATGCTCGGATGACCTTCCACTTGCATCATATGAATAGTCCTCGGATAAACCATGAGGATTTGTTTGCACAGAGGCTGCATCGAGATAAAAAGATTAAAAAAAATCTTAATTTTAAATTTCAATAAACAAGGAATATCCCTATTATAACTAGTTAGCATATAGCATAGCAAAGCTTTGAAAGATTGAAGCTTGAAGCCCGTAAAATGGAGATAATCAATGAGCTAAATCCCACCTAGCATCAAAATTAACCATACAAACTATCATATTAATCAAGAAATTTTGGTCTTTTCATTGGTAGAATCAGTAGGGGTCACACCTTACATAAACAATCGCGATATAGTTACCACACCTTTGCCAGTGAAAGAATATCGGAACGATTGAGGATGAGAAACCAGACCCTGGCAATCATCTTTGTCCAATGTCAGGAGCTGAGCCGTTGGATAATGGCCAAATATCATAGGCATATTTCCCAGATTTGCTGGTTGAGTGCCTAATTGCTTAGCAGAATGCAAAACTTGCATCATCTCAGGTAGTGATTGGCCAGAAGAGTTTAATGGAGTAACAGTTCTACGCTGCATGTTCACATTTTGGACAGAGAAGCCATGACTATTAGGCCAGTTCCTTGGCTTATATTCATTATCAGATGAACCATTAAAATTTTTCTGCCCATTGAGTTCAGTAATCTCCTTTGACTCAGACAAACCAACACCTCCTTTATATCTTTTGGCTGTATCATCATGTTTCGAAATCAGCCGAGAGGTTGAATACTCAACTTCAGATTCTGCAACATCCTCATTTTCAGCACCAGAACAATCTTCATGGGATAATCTTGTCTTCTCGTGTAAATAGAGTTCTTGTTCATACTTTTTTGCATTGTTCATATCCTCAAACAACAACTGGCGCTTATGACCTACATCGACTCGTTTTTCTTCCTCAATTTCCACAACATTATTATTGTTATCAATCCACCTCCCTTTCCCTTTTAAATTCATAGAAACTTCATCATCTACAGTGGTCGTGGAAGGGTCAGTCAGAAAGATTATAGGCTGGACTGAATTACCTCTCAAAGATTCAATTCCAAGATCTTCTTTCTGGTTGCCCCTGTGAAGGAAGTTCTTAAAATCATCAACTATTTTACAGCCTCTATCACTTTCTTCTGTTTTAAGATCTGAGGAACCACCATTTCTACTCTTGGATTTTGCAGCTGATCCCCCACAAGAAAGACCCAAGCTCAGCTCAAGCTCATTCTCATCTTCCATCTCTGAGTGGAAAATCAATTACCACTGTACACTTTCAACCTAGAGTATATAATATTCTCGATAAGACAAACCATTATGTAGAAAACCATGACACTCAACCTTCTCTCAACAATTAAAGCTCTCAGAGAAAAACTAACAACTAAGTTTATATATCTTTATAATCATTTGTAACTTGAAAGCAATTAATCATCCTAAAAGCTTAATCATTGCTGCTCAATCTACAAGCAAACTACTTAATTAAATTCATCACAGTTGGACATGGCATAGGCAATTAGCTCTACCGAACAAGAATTCCATACTTTTGTTGTTGCGCACGTCATACTCACATTATCAAAATAATCATGCGATGCCAAATATAAACAAAAAAAAAAACATCAAAAGACTATTGAGAAAAATATAAATAATTGATCACAAAAGCTCTACAACCACAGAATAGCTGATTCAGAAAGCATGATGTACCGCTCTGTAATGAGACTCGGATAGAAGAAAAATCAAGTTTCACCTTAACTCAATCAACTGAACGATGCCTGAATTCTAAAACAATCCCAGCAAAAAGTCCAAATAGTTTAAAAAACAAAAAAGCTAAAACTTACAGCCGCGAGAAATAGCTGCGATTATCCGCCTCACATGTAATCGATCAAGAAAAACGAACATCCAAAACGGAGGAAAATATAAACAAATCACAACCACAGGTACCAAATTCCGTAAGAACTATATACCGCTTCCGAACTCCATTGAAGAAAATCCAAATTTCGAACTTAGCTCAACCAACTGAAAGATGCCAGAATTCCAACACAATCCTCCCATCGGCTCACATCCAGCCAATCAGACATAGAAAGAGATGGAGATGGAGATGGAGAGAGAAACATGCATCGGAGCAGAGGTAACTGGTAAGGAACCCCACCAACGCGCGTAGAGGGAAAAATTGAGTAGGAATCAGAATCGGAATCGGAATCGGAATCGGAATCAGGAAGAAGATGAAGAATCACCGGTACTCCTGCAGCGACAGGTGATTATCCAACGTTTTATTTTAATTTCGTAATTAACATTCTCAACGTGATTTGCATGAATAACACTATGCTTTCTAAATGATTAATTAATTATCTTACACTAATTATAATTAAACTTAATCATTTATTAGTATCTTCTTCTTCTTCTAACTCTATTTATACTAAATTATGACCAAATAATTTAAATTTAATCATTGTTAATCTAGAAGAATAATGAGTAGGGTAGTGCTTTAAATGCATAAAACATGGATTTGAAGAAAATGATTACTTGAACGATCCAAAGTGAACTAAATTTTACGGCATATTTCATCGCATGTTTGTTATTTTTTTTAGCTATATCGAGCTTAGCGCAGATGTGACTCAATTTTGAGTCAATTTTAATCGATTAGGCCGGTTTTTGTTTTTTCTGGCCCATTTTTCAAAAGTGAAGGAAAAACCGAATCAAGAAATACGTTTGAATCACGTCGTTTCCTAAATGGTTTTCGAAGATTAGAACCAAATGCAATTGTGCCAGAAAAGGATGAAAATTTTCGGTCAAGTTCGGTTTGAACGCTCCAAATTGAACTAAATTTTACGATATATTTCATCTCATGTTTGTTATTTTTTTGAGTTATACTGAGTTTAGCTCAGATGAGACTCAGTTTTGAGTCAGTTTTAATCGATTAGGCTGGTTTTTGTTCATTCAAGCCGATTTTTTGAAAGGGAAGGAAAAACCGAACCAAGAAAATCTGTTTGAATCGCGTCGATTCCTAAATTGGTTTTCAAAGATTGGAACCAAATGCAATTGTGCCAGAAAGGATGAAAATTTTAGGTCGGGTTCGGTTTGGACGGTTCTCCCGGAACCACCACTACTTACTCCAACTCATGAATACAATAAAATAAATAACAAAACAAAAGGGGTTTATATACATCATGCTAGTAGTTTAGCAAGTTCATCTATTCCTAGGCTTCCAGTGGGTACAACTTGAAGAAAGTGTTCACCCAAGTCTTTCTTCCTTCTGGGTTGGAAGCTTTTTTCCTTGCTCTTATTTGCTACGACTGCTATTTCTTCTCCCACTTCTGAATCCCTCCCAGTTTCCCTCTCAGTTTTCATCACCACCTTCCTTTGTAGTTGCTTAAATACCGGACCAGGTGGAGCCGACTCTGCCAAAGCCACCACCCTTGTGTAAACCACATCCGCATCCGAACAAAACTCTTCTTCCAACACAATGGCACTCCCATTTTCAACGGCTCGGTGTAGTAGTGATCGGATGCCTTTGGTACATTGGGTGTTGGATCGGCGGCTGATATTGTTCGAGGCCTCTGAAAGAAGATCTTGCTGATGGGTTGGCTTTGGTTGCTCCGCTTGATCATCGGAGGGGTTTTCGGATGTTATGGTTTTAGATTTACTTTCGTCGACACTAGATTTGTCAGCTATGGTTACCATATTTTCAAGAGCTTTCATCGTAGCTTCTTCCTCACCTTGTTCATCTTCTTCTGAATCGACTTCAACTTCCTCACTGTATTCATCTTCTTCTGAATCGACTTCATCTTCTTCATCTTCCTCATTGTATTCTACACCAACTGGACCTCCATTTTTCGTTTGGAATAGCTCAGGGCCGGTATCATAATCTGAAATTGTACCCACAAACCCAGCTGAGGCTTCTTCCAATTTTGGTTTTGAGCCAATTTTGCTATCGCCATTCACTTCAGTCGGGAAGGAAGACTTCCAATCGTGGCCTCTCCACATAAGGATGTGCTCACTTTCAAATGAAATTAGAACACATGGCACAAGGTCCTGCACGTATATTTACAAGGAGACGACTGAATTAAACTGCTAGACAATTACCAATGATGTTTCATTATTGCACCAGAAAAAACTACAATTTTCAAAAGACCTTGAGTTTGGCACCAATTTTCCGGAAGTCGCTCCCGTTCATCCCTTCACAATTGATTCGAACAAGTTCACACGCCTCGAAAGCTTCTAGGACTTTCGTCACTAAGTTCGAGTATACTCCATTTTTTCCTGTAAGAATTTTTTTCAATAATGAATGAAGATATAAGACAAAAGAATGGAAGAACACTTCTCAAATGAAAAAAAAAAAGCTTAATTTATCGCAATTTCTTTCCAATTAAAGAAAACTAAACTAAAAAGATAAATTCTAAAAATCTCAAAACAATATGTCCACTTAACAATAGTGACATTAATATTGTCTCAATGATTAGAACCGACTCTTTATCGTCAAAGATGATAGCATTGCAATGAAACCAGATAATTCAAAAAACTGAGAATTCAAACCACATAAATATTTAATTTTCCTGTTACAAATTCAAACCGCATAAATATTTAGCTCTCCATAAACTATCGAGACGAAGGCTAATATCTAGATAGATGGCCCTGAGATTGTATCACAAAACTCCTCGGAAATGGGTTTGATCTTCTATAAGCCTGTGAGCTAAGCACTTATAGGAATAGAAATGAACACATACCTAGCCGGGTGATTGGCAATAGACTTCTTCCCTTCTCGCGCATCTCTGATGCTTCCTCTAGTGTTAGCCCTTCGGGAACTCTCCGAATCAGTCTAGGGTAAACCGGTGTGATAGGTTTCCACAACATGAGAGGAAAACGAGGTCGTGTTCTGTAGTTATAATTTCTGCCGCGAAAAAGATATAGAACTCCTCCAATGCTCAATATTATCTTCCCTCCAGTTTTTTCCTATCAAAATGTGGAAAAAGATAAGCTCAAAACTCTGATTTTAAATCAATCCAAATTGCTTTTATGTCTATGAAAACAAGGTCGAATTTTTTTTGATACATAAAAATTAACTGATTCAACTTATGATCCAATGATCTGTTTCAGACAATGAGTGAGAACATCATCACGTGACATATTTGCTTCGAGTGATAAAGGAAATTTTTTTTCTGATCGATGAGAGATTATTGAAAATGGAATTACACATGAAGGGTAATGCACATTAGATGCAAAAGTTCAGTGCTTACAAACAAAACTTTCAGACCGACCCCCTTCTCCCACCAAAAGCTCTTAAGTGAGCCATGGATAGAAATAAGTTTGCTACATTATTCATTCGAACAGTTCGATGAAAAAAACCCATCATTTTTAGAAGTTTTTTCTTTGGATGAACAACCATTATGTTACCTCAGAATCAACTATCATTAAAACCAACGTAATGGAAATGATTAAGCCAAAATATTATCTTCGACGACAAAGAACCCATATAGATCTTTGAGACTATGAATTTTACTATTGCTCAGTGGGCCCAATGTTCTAACTTTTTTAGCATTTATTGATTTAGTTTAGTTCTCTATAATTAGAGAGAAATTGTTTTAAATTAAGATTTGTTTTTTTTCTGAGAAAGATTTTTCCATTTTCTTCTCTTGTAATTTTATTCTTTCAATATACTTCGTTTCTCACAAAAAAATATTAGCCACTTCAACTATTTGTGGAGCATCAAATGAATTTAGTTACCAGATTTGATGAAACTCCACAATAAGTAGAAAGGTTCTTAAAGCATCGGGAAGAGAAAACAGACCTCTAATTGTTCTCGGACATTGTCCATGTCAACTGTGCACACTCCCTTGCATTTTATTTTGCATACTCTTCGTCGCTTCCAGTGGGCATGAATGTTATCCAACATATTGTGTGTTAAACCATCTCTGCCTACAAAACAAAGAATCAATCACTAAGAGTACTGTAAAGTTCATCTTCAGGAAGAGACTTAAACTTCCAATATCTAGGATACTTCCTTTTTTAATACGAAAACAAGTAGAAACAACTCTAATGGATGAGTTCGTTCCGAGACAGATCAAGAATTATTCCGTTAATTCCATTTAACTGGGGGCATTAAAAATAGTAGTAGAAATCGAACACTAAACTGAAAAAAGAAAATACCAAACGGGATACCAAATTTATGTAAAAAAACTGTGACAGAAGAAAACCACTAATTATGAAATTTCTCCTCTTCCTATGATTTTTCCAGTTAGAGTTTTCAACGTCAATCTCAGTGTTCCGAATTTCATATTTTCTTATTCATGTTACTGTTCTTTTCTAACAAGTATCAACAAAAACATAAAAAGAAAACACAAAATTTTGGAAGTTCACTCTCAAAATTAAAACCACTCTCACTTTCTTTGACCCTAACCACAGGCCACTCTGCATCATAGTTGTGATTAAACTCGAAATATTCAACTTAATTCATTAACTGGCAAAGGCTAAACCTTTTATCATTTCTCGCACATACACCAATGGAGCAAACACAGATTGACAAAAATTATAAACTTCAAGGTTTTTCTGAAGAAAATAGATGACAAATTATATTGACATCATCGATAATTCATCTTTTAAATATTGCAGTCAAGAAAAATGTCATTGAAAAGCCAATTCTCACAATCTAAGTCCTCAGTGATCAAACTAGGTTGAAAAATGTTTTGAGCTTACCCATATTCAATTGCCTCTTGGCTTTCATGCAACTTTTGACCAACGCAGCAACCTCCTCCTTCGTCAATGGCTCTCCCAATATCTCCTCCCTTGACTTCACATACTTTGGCCCTGAACCAGGTAAGAAAGGACCAGGCGCCTGCACTGGCTTGACTCCCTTCTTATTTGGTGGCGGAAGCTGAAAAGAATCGAACTCCTTCAACTTCTTCTTGCTCGGCGGCAATGGAGCTCGGCCAGTCCAAGGCCTAGGCAGTGTGGTCGGGCCAAATGGTGCAAATGGCGGTTCGCGTAGCTTTATGGGCTTCACCTTTGGGGTCTCTGTATAGCTATACTTGTATTCAAATGGAGCCCCATCGATTAAAAAAGAAACTCCATCTTCGCCTACACTAACAGTTGCTTTTTTACCGGCTGGCCTTTCTATTGGCACGACGGAACCCTTTTTAGTCTTTGAAAGTCGACGAAACGCTGGGTGCGAATCGGAACTAGGGTTTTTAGAGTATTTCGATTTCTTTCCAGGAATTGAAGGGTTTGAGGGAGAAGAAGGCGTGCCCACAGACCTGAAAACTTCGTTGTTAGCAGGGGAAGAGGTGGTAGTAGCGACAGAATCATAAATATCAGCAATCCTAGCTGCCGAATTGAAGCGACGCACACTTCGAATTTCGTCTTCGATTTCTTTCTGAGTTCTTCGGCGCTCCTCAAATCTCTCGGCGTTAGCATTGTTCCAGCGAGAAAACCGGACCTCGCCGGGCGTCCGATGAGTGGATGAATTTGGATTCACGCTCTGGTTCGGACAGGAGTATGGATTTAGCTGAGGAGCGAATAGAGGAAAAGGGGTGGCCAATTTTAGCGCCATCACTGCAAACGGAGTTCAGCTTGGACAGCATCAGAGAAATGGCGATGAATAAAAACTTTCAGAAGATATGCCAGAGAGAAGGATTGCAACGACGTCGCATCACAGGACACCAAACGATGTCGTTTCGAAACAATATGAAGAATAGAGGTGTATATATTATAGTTTCTTGTTACACATTTAATCGATCTTATTTCCACTCAATGAAACCACTAAATTAAGACTCATAGTTTGAAAAGATCAAAATTTTGTTGATGAGTTGCAAAACGTCTGGTAAGGGTGTATGCAGTTCGGTTCAATTCAGTTTTACAATACAGATGAAATCGAACCGAAATGTTTATGTTTTGAAAAATTGGAACCGAAACCAAGGGAACATTCAGCCGGAACCGAACTGAAAATTTTAGTTCAGTTCGGGTTTGGTTTCAGTTATACTGCCTATATAAATTAATAATTTTTTTTTAAATTTTATATACTAAAATAATACAAATTGAAAAACAATAGACAGACGAAAAAATGGTAGTGGGATTAGAGGACGGATGAAAAGATGATAGTTGGATCGAGATTAGGGATGTCCTTCAGGGGCGAGGGATGTTTGATGCTAGATAATAGATGACTCAGTTGAAAGATGGGAAAAACAATGGGCGCGGGCGGAAAGGGGATTAAAAGAACACGCGCAAAACACATGTTATTTAATGAAGACACGAAAATAAGATAAAGTCGTTGGATTGAAGGGGCGGACGAAGGAATGGCCATGGGATTAGAGGATGGACGAAATGATAGTCGTTGGATCGAGATGATGGACGTCCGATGAGGGAAAATGGATGGTTCAGATGAAATGATGGTCATTAGATGAGAGAGCGGACGAATTGATGGTTATTGGATGAAACTCATGGGAGATCGGATGAATTGATGGTTGTTGGATGAATGAGTTGGATGTCTTTTTAGTGATGGAGGACGTCCGACGTTAGGTGATGGACGGGGTCATGTGTAAGACATACAATATTTTAAATGGGGTTGGATGAAGGAATAGTCGTTGGATGAGAGAGCAGACTAATTGGTGGTCATTAGATGAGACTCATGAGAGAACAAATAAATTGATGGTTGTTGGATAAGACTCATGGGATAGCAGACGAATTAATGGACATTAGATGAGCGGGTAGGACGTCCTTCAGTGATGGGGGACGTCCGACGCTAGGTGAAAGACATCCTTTAAGAGCTAGGTCGTCCTTCAGCAATGAGCTCACGTTTTTGGATGCCCTTCCAAAAGCTAGGGGATGTATGTCAGCAATGAACGTGCGCATAATGCGTTGAATTCGGTTTGATTTAGTTTGGTTAGTGTCGTTTCTAGAAGTGTTCAAAATCGACTTGATCCGAATTGGTTCACCGATTCCGATTCGATTTTGAACACCCCTTGACTTCTGGACAGGAAGCCAAGATTTGGACGAAAAGACTCCCTTCTTTTGAACGAAGAGATTCCCTTCTTTTGAACGAGTGTTATTGCATGTCTAACCCTGCTACGATTTTATGAGAAAGACATAATTTGAAGCTAAATAGATGGTTGAGGTCCGCTTGGGCTGCTCTGATCCGCTTGGTTGAGCTTTAGGCCTGCTCACCCTGTGGGCATTTCAATTTTTGGGTCTCAACAAATTCCAAGAAGATTCTGATGTTACGACGAATCTCTTGATCCAACACTTGGGAAAAGAAAATCCAAAGAATATAAATCTGTTGATAACCAGTCAACTGGAAAGACGATCGTTTCTTTTGCAATAATCCGAATTAGTGGTCGGATGTCGGTGGAAAGAAGGAGATAACGTTTAAATGTTTGTTAGAGACCAGTTCTTCAGTATTTGACTTCATTTTGTATTTATCTATTTTTTGGAAGGAATCGAGTTTGACTTTCATCAAATCCTCATTGGCTGACAGCTCCCCTGCTTTCCCGCCTCAAAATATTGTTTTTCTTCCTAATTCGCGCTTTTTAATGGTGGGTTTTGTTGCTTAATCCATATTATTTCATCCAACCCGTCTGAGTAAAAAGTGGTAAACTTTTGAAATTGAAATTAAAAGCTGCTGGATAACCCTCGTCGTCTGCTCCACTTCCTCTCCATGCTTCCCTCCAATCCGGTTGGTTCTCTTCCCGATAATTCTATTTTTTATTTCTTTTTTTTCCCCATTTTCTTCGCTCGATTTCTTTATTGTATTATCGTTCTTGGTTTGAAGTTTGCAACTTCATTTTTCTTAAATTCCACTTTCCCTTCGTCAAACTTCGAATGGGTTTTCCTTCGAAAGGGCGACCCTAATCTGGTTCTTCCAGATTTTGTCGGTGTTTCAGTTGTTGAAGTGCCCAGTTGTAAGTCACTTTCTGCTGCCTCGGAAATTCATACTTTATCCGTAAATGAGATGGGTTTATAGCTAGAATGCATCTTTTTCATGGGTTGTTCTTCATATATATTTAGAAATACACCTCTTTTTAGCTGCTTCTCTAGTTTCTGACAATGTCTGGATTTTGCATCTGGGTTGTTATTATAATTTCTACAAAATTTATCATATGTTTTTTGGATTCGAGTCTGATATCATTCTCCAAAGTTGTTTTATGAATATTTTAAAGAAATGATTCCCTTTTGTTGCCTTTGCTTCCCTCTCATCATGTTCATCGTGGCTGTTGAATTTCAGAATGGGAACAGTGAAGATGAGATGTATGAATCAAGCAAGACATGCCTGAAATTTCTTCAAGAGTGAGTTGTAAATCTAACTTTTCTTCGATTGTTTAATATTGTTTATGTGAATAGAAATAGTGTGCAATACTTCCCATTTTTCAGGTCTATAAATATTTATAAAAACAAAGGTTGGCAGTGTGATTCTTAGGAGGGAAGAAAAATTATAAAGAAATGTTCTTTGAAATAGTTTTAGATAGCTTGCCTACTTACTGAATTTCTAACTGTTATTTTTTTTCGATGTGTACTGAAAGGAAGAAATTACGAGAGAAGAAAGGAGAAGAACACTTCTCGGAAAATTATAAAGGGCTACACTTATTTTATAAGAATTTCTCTTAAATCCTAAAAAGCTTATAATCACAAACTCATTTAGCAGTAGTGAAATTAATGTTGTCCCAAATATCGATTCTTGGCACTCTGTTCTCGAAGAGAATAGCGTTGCTTCGTTTTACAAGAAATTTCAAACTGTTATGTCAGGTGTACAATGAAAATCGTGAATTTTTTGGTATTTTTAGGAGGTTCAATTTAAAAAGAACAGCTTACTTTTTCAACGTTTAACATCGATGTTGATCTCAGGCCGTTGATGGTGGTATTGTGAGAATGACAAGTCTGCCTACTCAAATCCTTTCCTTTGGCTTGTCAGTAGACGGAATTTTCACAAGTCTGCTGACATTAACTAGTCGTATAACTTGTCGATTAATACAATTTTTCGGTAAGTTTATTACATGTTTGGCAAGGTCTTAGATTGTCATATAGTATGTAACAATCAGTCATGTTTATTTATGTTTTATTATTGCAGAAGAAATTGTGCTCAAAGATGTCGATAGATTTTTGGATGATCCAGTGACTATTTCTTTTGGACAACATCCAAGTTCTTTGAGCCACTGCATTTATAAATCCATTTCGGAATATTACTTTTCTTCCTTCAACTCTTACACTCATTATGAAATTCGTCATGACTCTGAATTTCTTGTAGATATCGGGTCCGACATTGTAGAAACCATTAACCATTATTTGGGAGCATCTTCCATTTTTAAGGGGTAATTTTCTTTGCATTGATTCGTTTAGTTTCGTTCTATCTTGAACTATTACAACGAAAGCATAAAATTTTGCCTACAGACCGATTGATTTTTTGACTCCCTTGCAGGTTGACGCGTCCATTTTTTGCTTTAGGATATGCGTGGGAGATCATATTATTCTTTTTGAGATACTCTTTCGCTTACGTAAAATGTACCCATGCCGAAATTTTTAGGCAAGATATGTTCCGAATTGATTGTTTTTGTTTTATTGGCATAAATTTTGTTCTCTGGAATTCACGTTCATTTTGCCGCCTCAGCATTGCATCTCGTATTGGAAGAACCTTGCGTGGTTCGTCCGATGAGATTGGATGGCTGCAACGCACTCCCGGCATGCTTCCTGTGTACGATGGTACAACGAGATTCCTGGAATTGCTGGCCGCCATAAGGTTTTGACATTCATTTTCCCTCCTTCGATTAAGTTTCTTCTTCCAATTGTCGATTTTTATATTTTTTTTCCTAAGAAACGATGGGTATTAAGAGAAAAAAAAATTACAAGAGAGAAGAAGAACCCTTCTCGAAAAAGAACAAAGGGCTAGAGCTAGTTTATTGCAATTTCCTTCCCATATCTTTACTAATCCATTTTGGTATATTATCATGTTTAGGAATGGAGAGCACGGTTTGCCCAACTCGTTCGTTTATCTGCTAATTCCGGGTATTTGAATAATCGATTGGAACTTTCCCTTTTTTTTTTTTTGTAATTTTCAACATGATATGTCATGGAGATTTTTATTTTTCCCAGGCCTATTTAGCAATCATGGTCCCTTGTATTTTGTGGGAACTAAGAGATTCTTTTCCAAGATGGGTCTAACTTGTCATATAGCGAAAATTCACAGCGAGGTAAAGTGTATTTCGCTTCACAGATTCGTTATTTAACTGAATTTTTAGCATATAGTTTCGATTTATCTGGTGTTTATATCCGTTCCGGCAGTCAGTTTATGATTAGGACTCTTAATGCAACTGTCATTTTCACCCCTATCGGTTGCCTCAAAACTCCGGCCCGTTACGAAAGCGAAATAGCTTCTAGATTGGATTCGATGAGAGGGTATGGGTGAAGGAGGTGGAATTAAGCATGAAAATCGTATGTTTGAGAGATGGTTTCAAAAGTTGTTTGCAGAAACCCCTTCTTGAAAAAAGAAAAAAAAAGCAGCTTTCAAAAACATTTTCTGAATGTTTTAAAAAAACATATTGTTTTTTGTAGAATTTTTTGGAGAAAACTGTTTCTCGGAAATACTGTTTTATGCTGTTTCTGTTTTCAAAAACAGAACACAAAAAGCTCCCTCTCTCTCTCTCTAATTTTTTTTAAGCTGAAGGCATCTGTGGAGCACAATGCATGGGAGCTGAAAGAATACATTGAAGAGCTGTATTGGGGATCTGGGAAGCCTGTGATGCTGCTAGGCCACAGCAAGGGTGGCGTTGATGCTGCTGCTGCTCTGTCCATCTACTGGACTGATCTCAATGACAAAGTTGCCGGTTTGGCTCTCGTACAAAGTCCATACGGCGGCTCTCCGTTGGCTTCTGACATTCTTCGTCGTGGACAAATCGCTGACAAAGAGACCCGAAGAATTATGGAGCTTTTAATATGCAAGTTCATCAAGGTATATTTCAATTTCTTAGGAAAGATTATTTATACCGAATGGATTCGCTACCTAATTTGAATACGTCGAACAAAATAAGTTTCGGTTCGTGTTGATCGAATAAATTGATGGATTTTGTTGGAGTTTGTATGACTCCATATTTATTTGGCCAAGGTCTGGCCTGATTTTCAGTATTAGAGTTTTTTTTGTTACTTTATATATTACTGTTTGAGTTGCAAATATCAATTATACCTTAATTTTTATTAGCAAATTTTTCTTCCTCTGTCACTGGTTTTTCCTGTTAGGATTTTTCACATAAATTTTGGTTTCTTCAATTATGTATTTTCTTTTTTTGTTTATCTTTCGATGTCTAACGGATTTCGATGGTTATAATTGAGAAACAAAAAGCGTTTAGCGTATGTTGTTATTTTGAATGGTAACATGATCTAATTATATGTCAAAATAGCATTTAATATGAGTTTTGTCTCGGATTATGTCTCAGGGCGATATACGAGCACTTGAGGATCTCACGTATGAAAAACGGAAGGAGTTCATCGCGAGTCATAAACTCCCGAAAAATATTCCATTGATCTCTTTCCACTCCGAAGCAAGTTCAACTTTGGGAGTTTTTTCCACCATGACCCACATAGCTCATGCAGAGCTCCCATGGCTGCCGATCCCAAGATATTTGACCGAGCTCGATATGTTCGTCAATGGAGTGTATCAAGTGCCCGTCATTTTCCCCATATCTGCAGCTATGGCTCTATGCGCGCTTCACCTTCAACTCAGGTACGGCAAAAAGAGCGACGGCTTAGTTACGTGCTGCGATGCGGAAGTTCCCGGCTCGGTCGTGGTCCGACCAAACCAAAAACTCGACCATGGATGGATGGTCTATTCTTCTCGAAAGACGAATCCCCACGAGCCCGATGCATGTGAAATGTGCGAGGCCATCTTGACTTTCCTAGTCGAGCTAGGGAAGGAAATGAAACAAAAGGGTGATTAAACATTCCAGAGCAAAGTCTGTTCTTGTACTGTGTGTATTGAACAATATTGTCCTTAAAAAATTTTACGTGACGATCATGAATTAAAGTAGTTTTAATGAAAAAATTTGATCGATAATTAAAAAATGGGAAATTAAAAATCAACTATTGTACTTTGTAATAAATGACAAGTCAACCACTTTTGTTAACAATTTAACCATTAAACTATGGAAAAAGTTGTCGCAAACATTGTTGTCGTATTTGTCGTTAAACGTATTAATTTTGTTTTGAGGCGGAACGTTACATGTATTTTCGTGGAACACAACTCTAAACGAGGAGAAGCTTCGTTAATTATGCGAATCCAATGACGAATACATGGAGATGAGCTAGAGTAGGCCTCGATGACCACCATAAGCAGAATGACCGTTCGCCGGTATGAGTCTTGGCAAGAAGTATAGTTCATTGAATAAAATTAGAGAAGAAATTGTCAATCATGTGTTGAAAAATGGGTACGGGATAAAATTCACCCATAATGACTCTCATCAGTTGAGAGCTGCTGCTAGGAAGGATGCACGTGGTAGATGCACGCCTAAAAAATGCAAGGTGAAATGACATATCAAATAAAGAGCTATAATGACATTCACACTTGCTCGAGAAAGATGGAAAGCCGCAATGCCTCTGCCAAATGGGTGGCAACGCATTACTTGGACAGATTTAAAAATTAGGTCGACTGAGATATTCTTTCCATAATTGAGACAGTCAAAACAGATTTTAACGTCAAAATCACACCCAGCCTTGCTAGAAAAACAAGAAATGCGACAAAAAAATGAATGAAGGAGATGACAATGAGCAATACAAGCTCATATGATAGTATGTCGAGGACATTCAGAGGTCTAATCTTAGAAGCTCGCTGCATGCTCAGCTAGAGATGAGTACATTTAAATGGATGTACATGTGATTGGCTGCATGTAAGATGGGCCTGTTGAACTATGGTAGACAGATTATTTGTTTGGATGGTTGTCATTTGAAGGGAGCGACTCCGGGCCACTTGCTCACTGCTATCAGCATCGACGGGAACGATAAAATTTATCTAATTGCTGAAGTAGTGGTTGAAGCAGAAAATAGGGATTCTTGGAGCTAATTTTTAGAATTGTTGCTCGAGGATCTCAACTCCCCGTCCGACAATAGGTGGACAATCATTTCTGACTAACAAAATGTGCGGTTGATTGCTTTTGTCATCTATGTTTATATTATGCGTTGTGTACCAATGTTTTACTCATACTGTTATTTTTTGTAGGGGCTAATGCCAACTGTCAAAGAGTTCGCAGGGCAAGCAAAGTATCGTTTTTGCATCCGACACCTGTATGCAAATTTTCAAAAATAATTTAAAAGCAAATTGTTCAATGATGCAATGTGGGCCGCTTCCAGAGCCACAACATCTGCGCACTTTAAGAGAGAGATGGCGGAACTATTTTTTTTGACCCAGCAGCCCACGAATATCTATGAGGAATAGATGCGCGATTCTAGGCCAAACATGTCTTCAGCTCCATCCTAAAGTGAGACAAAAGCCTTAACAACTTGAATGAGTCCTTCAACGCTTGCATCCTACCAGCACGGGACAAACTGATTCTCAGTATGTTCGAGATTATACGAAAGAGCATCATGTGTAGGATTGTTAAAAAAATGAAAAGATGGTGCACTCGACGAACCTTTTGTGTTCGCAGGTCAAGAATTGGCTTGCCAAACTACAACTTATAGGTTGCAATTGGAGCCTTATTTTTTCAGGAGCTGCCCAGTTTGAGGTGAGTAACGGTAATGAACAGTACCATGTCGATTTAGACAAGTGTACTTGTAACTTTTATCGGTGGGAGTTGACTAGCATCCCGTGTGTCCACCAATTTATGAAGAGATTTCTCGAGGACTTTGTACTTGAGTTTTACTAATGGGAAGCATACATCATGATGTACTCCCACTTTGTCCGCTCAGCAGTAGACAAAGCATGTGGCCTCATGTGATGAATCTTGATCCAATTATGTCACCACCATTTAAGAGACCTCCTAGAAGGCCATGAAAACAAAAAATAAGGGATGTTGACGTGGCCCCAAGCGGGACAGTACTGCCCAGAAGACATTTGAACATAATGTGTGGCCAGTGTGGGGGGTGTGGGGCACAATTCCCGCACGTGCAAAGGTGGAGGCCCAGAGTCCAGTGCATGTGGCGGCCGCAGGTCTAGAGGCAGAGGTGGTAGAAGAAGCTCGCAGGGAGCATTTATGGACTTAACAGTTCTCGATATAGTCCTTGAGATAGTCCCCAAGACTGTTCCCGAGATGCAGGTGATCACATTATTACGTTTACGTTTTCATGTGTTATTTTAACTATGCTAATTTGATTTGCAATGTGTTATGTAGGAGTATGACGCTTAAGGTCCACAAATACAAGCAAACACAAATGTGGACCTTAACCTTGATTAGATATGACATTGCTTTGAAATATCTGAGATTGTTGGTGGACAAAGATATTATTACACAAGACAACGCTCAATCAAAGTGACTATTAACTACGCGTCGAAACCATATATACATAATCTACAACAATTTATTCGAGGTGGACAGTTGAATGTTTCTCAAGAAACAATACAAATGCTTGATGTGATTAGATGAATGACAAGTTACTTCATAAAATCATATTTCAGCTATGTAAGATTGTTGGTGGGCAAAGATATACGAAGAAATTAAATGAACGACAAGTTACTGCTACATCTTACCAGTCTGTGACACACTGATTCTTAGTGCACATGTATATTATATGCTTGTAACGGAATTAATAATTTTGTTTGCGTCTGTAATGCACATATGCACAATATGGTTATAATTGAATTGATAAATTGGTTTGTGTTTGTAATGCACATGTACATGATATGGCTATAATGGAATTGATAATTTGATTATTGATGATAAATTGAAATTGATTAGTATGAAAATATAAAATTAGCAACTTTTCCCCAAGCCAACCTGTTGATCAACCTCTCCATATTGATCGACCGCCCTTCATCTCTCGTCAACGAAATTTTGAATCTGTACTTCAATCGTTCGGTCGGCCTTACTTTTTGATCGATTGTGTTTCAATTTTCTTGAATCTGTGAAGGCTACGAGCGACCACAATTCAAAGGGTGATCGACCTCACATAGCCGAGTTTGACCACACAGAACCAAAGTCAGCATCCACGTTGACTTTATGTGGCGGAAAGTTATATTTCCGCCGTGGAAAGTTGTCTTTTCGCGGCGAAAAGTTGGCATTCCGGGGCGGAACATCATACATTCCGCAATGGATTGACGCAAGGCGGAACAACGTGTTTTCGCTACGAAACCTTCAACATTCCTTTACCTTGTTTATTTTGATGTTATGCACAAGTTGCTTAAATTATTGTAATGAACACGTTAGTTGTTTGTTGATGATGAATGAAATGGTTTGAGTCAAAGTTTCTTTCGAAAAAATGAAAATTTTGCAAGGGTTTCCCTTGTTTTAGTCTATCCCCCAATGGCATTATCAAAACCAGAAATCCAAACAGATATTATCCAAATAAACATAAACATAAACATATATTATCCAAGTACACTAAGTAAATATAAACATATAAAAAGACAATGAATTTTTTTATTGTGTACAACAAAATAAGTATTTCAATATGTATCCCTACACATCTCAACTATACTAAGCCGCCTTTTTGTGAGATTTCTTCTACAAATTTGTGATCGCAAATGACAACTGTGGGTCCACGTATACGTTGGACGCTTTGGTGAACAAAGGACTCTTATTGGGTAGATCATTGTAATGGTGGAAGTCGGGCTTCTTGCAATCTCATATCACCTCTAACCCATCACTCATACACCAAAAAATATCGTGTGGGTTGAAATGCAAAGGAAAAAATCAACACATAAGCGGAAAGGAATATGAATCTACATAAGGAAAAAGATATACCACTCGTTTTCCGTTAACGCTATGATGATCATAATTGCTATAGGCAGCAACATTTGATAAGGGTAGTGAGTGTATGTTGGAAGTAATGTGCCCAACAAGCAAATGTAATAGAACAATTTTATAATATATGAATAAATTTATATTGATTGATATTATGTTAACATTTTATATTATGTTTTATAAAATTCATAGAAAATTCCTTGATTATTTAAGCTAACTTTATATTAACATATATATTGTATATATATGGGACAAAATGTAAAGAGTAATAACCAGAATATGTCTATGGCTTATATTTGAAGTATGAAATCTTCAAATAGTTTATAGTAATAAACATAGTTTATCTCATTAAGAATATATAGTCATATCTTGACTAAATATGTAGTAACATAAGATAAATATGTTTTATATAATATGATTATATAGGACTGGACCAGATAAAATTATATTGTTCTGATAATTTTTGTTAAATATAGAACAATTAATTTTATCATTATGATGGTCATATATGCATGATCTTAACGTTGTATTTAACAAACTCCTATTTTATTTGGTAAAATTTTGTACGAGTTACAATTTGTATATCTTATATATTGGGAGTAAATTAAAATGAATAGCTGAGAATGTTAATATTGATACAATGAAATCTATTTCTATAGATTCCCTTTTTGTTAGTTCAAGGATCGAATAATTAGTGCGCAATTCATAATTGTTATGAATTAATTATTCAATCAAGAACTAATGGTAGTCAAGGATAAAGATACAATATGAGAGGTTAACGGATTATAAACCTAGCTCTATTGCTAATCTAAATAGAGGGTTAATACATATGTAATGACTATATCAATGGACATTGCTTTGAGTAAATATACTCTATAATTTTTTATAATGCAACTATAAATATTTAGTAGAATTACTTTAGAGTTAATAATTATATTAATTAATATAAAGAGTTTATATTAATTAACGAAATATTTTTGGAGCTTAAAACTATAGGTTCATCGTTCCTTTTATCACCTTCTATCATTATTCGAATAATAGAAAAATGAACTAAGAAGATTAAATAATTAATTATTTAATATACTCAATAATAAGTTTATTATTTTACATTAGATGAAATAATTGAATTATTGATTAATTAAGACAAAATAATAAAATTTGTCATAATTAATATATTTTTTATATTTCATTAAATGAAATAATTGAATTATTGATTATTCAATTAATTAACAAATATAAAGTAACTTTTGAAAATAGTTTTTAAAATGAATTTTGTCAAATTTGAGTTAATGTCATAGTGCCAAGTGTTGAGCTATGGTGACAAGACCTTTTGTTTGCCATAACATTTTTGTTATAAATGTATTATAACTTAAATGAGAGATTAATAAGTTAATGTCATAATGTCAAGTATTGAGCTATGGTGAGAAAATCTTTTGATTTCCATAACATTTTTATAAATGTATGAAATCAATTGTAACTTTAATAAAAATTTGTAGTGTTTTTCTCTAAATGTCATAATGGCCATTATAGAATAATACCACTATAAATAGAGGTCCAACCTCATTAGGTTAAGAGGTTGAAGTCTTTGAGATTAAAGAATCCATTTTGAGAGCAAAATTTGTGTCTTCCGTGTTGGCTTTAGAGAAGTGTTTTCTAAATCAAAATAGATCGTCTCATGTGTTGAGAATACGATATATCATAAATTGAGTGTAATCTTGTTTCGTTCATCACGCCCACATATGCTTATTCGAGTTGAGGAGGATTAGTGGAAAAGATCAAAGGTTGATTTTGTACCCATGTGAAGTAAGCTACAAAGGTAATATTCTTCATCTTTTAGCTTAGATCTAAATAAAGAATTTAAATACATATTATTATTAATATATTATAACAACAATCCATTTTATGTTCATGTTAAAATTGTTTTTAATGATACATAGGTTACGCACGTTACCGTTGTTATGAACATCGGTAATTCCGCTGTGCGAGGGAATCTAAAAACCAAAAGTGTGCAGATCAACGAATGACATAAAACACGCTTGCTTTGGGTGTGACTGAAATGCAAAGGAAGAATGCATTAAAATTGTTGAAACATGAACGACAAACAGGAAAAGCGAGATGTTTACTTACGTGAATCCACCCTCATGTCATTAGCAATTTTTTAAATTGAATATGAAGTATTCTTCTTCGTTCAACGCAAAACACTACATACAAAGAACGCAAAGTAAGGATGAGTACTAAGATAACATCTTCTGAACTACTTAATGTAATAGAACGTAATTTTCACTGTGTTTGTCGTCGCTTATTGCTCGGGAAGATGATCTCAGTGATGTGGTACTCATCTTGGACCTGAAAATGAAAATAGCAGGCAGAATATTGTAAGTAAGCAATCCAAAACACTTAATGATACAAAATAAAAAAACCTACCATAATTCATGAAAAAATTGCGCACGTCTCCAAGTTCTTCCAGGTATTTGCACCAACATAAGTCGCAAAAAGATTCATCAATTTGCCTGGTTGCAATAAACATTGAAAAGTTACCGTTAAACAAATAAGACACGAATAAGTTCAGACTCGTAGATAACGAAATCGAAGACATACCACAGACATAGTTTTAACTGGAGGAGGTTGCGATCCACTCGACGCAACTGTCTCTTGCACCTTGGCAAACACGGCAAGGGGGGAAGGTTAGTGTCGGAGGGCAATAGTGCTGGCGACTGGGACACTGTAGCTCGATTCTTCGAGGCGAGCTTGGATGGAGTCTTGTTTTTCCATACCCCTTCAACACTGCTGATCCTCGTTTGGTCCACTTTCAATTTGTTGAAGACGTTGGTGGCTTTCTCTTCAATTCTCGGCTCTTCATCTAAGACCGGTACCCCCTAATGCTCAACAATTCTCTAAATGAGCTAATTGAATGGCAGACTCTTGGTCGAGTTGTTGAACACCTCGTACATGTGACTCAAAATCACATAGCCGATTTTCACTTTTTTCTTGTTGAACACCTTTTCCAACAAATAGAGATCCATGCCGGTAACATGGTTTCAATGTCCATCCTGATGTAAAATGATGTGCGCCATGATGGTGTGGATCACTCAGGCTTTTGCATTCAAGTCATTAGACTTTATCTTCTTTAACGCTGTGATCTCAGGATCACGGTGCAACAATCTAAGCACTGCCAAATCTTCTCCTCGTCTAATGATAGGTGGCTCCTGAGACACGTGGTAATATTGCTCGTTTGGTTCCTCTGTCAAACATTCAAACAACACGTTAATATTCTTGAGAGTCATTATTAACTCCCGTCTAAACATGTAAGTCCGGACCTCTAATGGTTGGGTGGACAGTTCCAAATTGACATAAAAGAATTCGATAATCTGTTCACAAAAACTTCCACCCAATCTACACAACCCGGCTAAGCCAGTCCTCTCAAACAATTCTTCAATTTCAAATTCCGCCAATGACTCAAAGTCAACTCTTCTAGAAACAATAATTGAACGGTATTTAACATTGACTTTATACCGTTCGTTCGCTTAGGCTGTCCTAAAGAGTGGGGAGTGGAACCTGTCTGTAACAGGTTGGAAATAGACCAATGGACCTGCTGCCGGTCATTGTCGAGGTTGAGGTTGAGGTTGAGGTTGTGCTTCAACCTCAGCTTGAGCTTCAATTCGGCTAAAAGGGGCAACCGTGGGTCTTCCAACTTCAACCGGGGCTGCTCCAACTTGACCTACGGTTACTGCACTTTCAACCGCGGGTGCTCTACCTTCAACTGTGGCGGGTACATTGCGGTGCAACTGACCGACAATGAACTCGGTTGCAAGTCAACTTCGTTCACAAGTTGAATCCATCGTTTCTGCTTATGGTTGCGGCTGAGGCTACGACGGACTACCCTTTCGCTTGAGTGTAAATTTCTTTGCCCTTGAATCCATTGGAATCAATGAAACAATGAGTAACGAAGGTCTGAGAGTACGAATGTTCCCCGAGGATTTCGTGGTTTGCAGTGAACTCGCCGAAGCGCACAATCGAGTCTCATATGCTAAGGCACAGGCACGCAAAACGACTTCACGACGTTTCGCAGCAGAACGTCGTCATTCCGCGGCGAAAAGTTGACGTTATGCAGCGGAACGTATCACATTCTGCGGCGGAACATTGTAATTTTTAATAAATATTGATGTTCCGTCGCGGAACGTTAATGCTAGAACGTTAATTTTTAAATTTTCGTTCCACGGCAGAATGTGTAGTGTTCAGCCATAAAACGAAATTAATACATTTAACGACAAATATAACAATAATGTTTACAGTACCTCTTTTTAATAGTTTAGTGGTTGAGTTATTAAGAAAAATATTTTAATAATTGATTTTTCGTTTATTAAAAGGTATGATAGTCGATTTGTTAATTTTAGTTAAAAAATTAAATAAAATTATAAGGACATTGACTTGACAGTCTCTGATTCTAAGCCAAAAAACAAGCGATGAAAATGTAGAATCCATGGTGCATGAAGCTTCCTATGAAGAAGAGAGAATGAATAGTGGCCGCTTGATCAAACAATCTGTGGTCAGAAGTGATTGCAAGAAGTACGAGATTTGATCAGTGGGTCTCCCATCAAGATCATGTTGGGAATTTGATCATTGGGTCTCCCATGTTCTTAATCAAGATCATGTTGGGAATATATTCTTACAACCTCTCTACAAAACACACACACCTCTATACAAAAAACACACACATATTAACGATCATTCCAAACACACACACACTATATTATATGCAACGATGATTCCAAAATCATATATGACACTACCATGTTAACACATATTAACGATCATTCCAAACACATACATATTTATATTATATGCAACGATCATTCCAAAACCATATATGACACTACCATATATGACACACACATTATACTATATGCAACGATCATTCCAAAACCATATATGACACTATCATATATGACACTTTGATCGTCAAATTCTCAGTCAGAATAACTCAATATTAGATTAAATTATGAGGGTCTAATTCAGATTAAGAAAGTGTATACTTTTATATTGTTTGTCTTATGTTGAAGTGAGTAATCTATAAGTAATATCACTATCGAAACAAGTACAATACATTTTGAAATAAAATCTGAGAACAAAATCATGTAGAATTTTACTTAAAACGAATAATATATAGCATTAGCAAATGAGGTTTTTACTAACCAAATAACACTAATGTAGAACACATGAATTTAGGCATACTTGTATAAGTCGAGCTCATGTCTAGTACATATTTAATGAGCATAAAAAAATTACTCTTTTACATTCTTAATTTTCATAGAAAAATATATGGTCTATTGTGGCACTCTATTTTATTAGGTTTATGTATGCCTACGATACGTTCCTTAAAGATTAAGCCGATAATTACGACTTCGGTGAGTCATTTTTCAAAAGAAAATGTGAAAGGTATCTACTAAAATGAGCAATAATTAGTTTTAAAGATCTTTTAATAATTTAATAATAATACAATGGTAATGATATGTTTACTTTATATTTTTAATTATTAATTCTTGACAAATATTAATTTGTGCAATTAATCACAAATAATTAAAATAAGTAATTAATTATACCAATAAGTAACTGACATGTTAATATGTAAGAATTAGAAGGTAAAAATAGAAAATAAATATAGCATTATTAAGAATACAGTTCCAATTTGCGGTCAATATATGGCTGCTAGGAGTGTCTAAAACCGAACTGGAACTGAAATCGATCAATCGGTTTGGATTGAGTCGGTTTTGAACACCTCCAGAACCCAACTTCGTTTCTACTTTGTAGAATCCGAACTTATCTGTTCGATATTCAATTTTGCATATTCAAAATCAACACTAACTGAATCAAATCGAGCCGAATTCAACTCAACGCAACGCATTAGGCTCACGGTCATCACTGACAGACGTTCCACAACCTTTGAAAGGACGTTCCTTACCCCACGTCAGACGTCTCTCATCACTAAGGACGTTCAACAACGCACACGCTTATAGCTGATGGACGTCCCTACCTCTTGAAGGACGTCTCTCACCTAGCGTCAAATGTCTTCCATTACTGAAGAACATCTAAGCCGCTCATCAAATGACTATCAATTAATCTAATCTCTCATCAATTTCATTCACTTCAAACCATACTGCACTGAAACGTGCACAACCCCTAATGACCGCCTGCACTAATAAATGAATTTATTTATTTTTAATCTATTAATTGCATTGGTACCAAAATTTGCTGTAACACGTGACTATGACGAGCCCTAAAATAGTGGGTAGCTAATTTGAAGCCTTTTTTTGGACCAATCTAGGCAAAAGCCCTTTTTTTAGTCTAATTATTGCATGCAATGATCTTATAAATTAACATTATAATTCTTTTTTGAGATATTACTAATTACACATTCTTCTCACGTGGGTAATTCATAAAATTGAAATTTATTTGTTCCACACTCCCACTAAGTACATATTCGTCCTTAAATTTAAATATGAAAAATATTAATATCTTTGTACTTATTTTAGCTAAATAATATCAAAACTTTGAAGGGTTAGCAATTAAAGTACTCATTGTTGTAAAAAAAATCACATTTTTGTCACGTGATATTATTTATTTGCCAGTTTTCAAAGAAAAATAACAAGTTATTTAGAAAATTGACCCATGTTTTAAGTGTTCTAACTTGCCATCATATGTTAAAAGTATAAAATATTTAACGAATTTGACGAGGATAAGAGTTATTTTGCTAATAAGCCAAAGAAACAAGAATTATTTGCTCCAAAAAGTGTGATGATTATATTGCACGCTACCATATGTTGAGCTAGGTGGGCTCTAATGGACGTGTCTCCGTGAGTGCGCGCAACCCGCAAGGCCATGACAGACAAAGATACACTGTGCCACGCTAGTCACACGGCAGTAAGCCCTGTTTAAAAGCCCCCCTTCATCTACCCATTTCTCTCCCAAACCAAATCCTGCATTGTTTATCTCTCTTACTTTCTCTCTCTCTCTATAATACTTCGCCTTCAATGAAGTTTTCTCGAGCTCTGAATTTCTTCATCTTCCTATTTCAACAGTGGCAGTGGGAGTAGATAATAGCTTTTCTTTTTTTTTTTTTGACTTTAATGGGTTTTTAGTTTCGGGCTCTGCTTGAGTTGTTTACCTGCAATGGCTGACTCGTTCAACTCGTCTTCCTCACCTAGCTCTTCTTCTTCGCCCGGACCCGACCCGAAGAAGGGTAAGCGAGCCCGGGAAAGTAACAGCAAACACCCGGTTTACAGAGGGGTCCGAATGCGGGCTTGGGGAAAATGGGTATCCGAAATCCGGGAACCGAGAAAGAAGAACCGGATTTGGCTCGGAACCTTCTCCACGCCAGAAATGGCGGCTCGAGCTCACGACGTCGCCGCTTTGACAATCAAAGGCAAATCCGCCGTCCTCAACTTCCCGGCACTTGCTGGAATACTTCCCCAACCGGCTTCGAACTCTCCCCGCGACGTTCAAGCCGCCGCTGCCTTGGCCGCTTCGATGGAGGTTCTTCCGGCGACTCCACCAGAATCCTCACCACCTCCGCCGTCTGAACAATCATCCTCTTCCTTCCCATTCGACATTCCTTCCCCGGAGGAACTCAGCGCGATCGTAGAACTTCCGAGCTTAGGAACCAGCTACGAATCACCCGGGTCAGACTTCGTGTTTCTAGACTCCGAAGACCGGTGGCTCTACGCAGAGGATTACGAATACTTCACGGATCAGATATGATAGACGGAAACACACAGCTTCCAATTTTTCTTGTGGCGCCATTAATGGCGGCTCTGATCAACCCTCTGCAACTCACTTTTATTTATCATCCATTTTTTCTAGAAAAACTATATAATATTTACTAAAATCGAGGGTCTTCAAAAAATTTTCCTTCAACCCATTACCATACTCGATCTTGACATCTCCAATTCTCCACATTTCAACTTTGTTCTACCTTCTCACTTCAATTGAAATAATTAAAACTAATCACTCACTTAATCATCTCAATAATAACAATTTACCCTCGAAGACTTCAAATTAGAACCATCTCATCTCAAGATTTTCTAGCCAAAGTAGATAAATATTGAATTACATAAGAGTACTGTTTGACTGGTCAAAAATTTTTTTTGTTAACATTGGTGATAAGATTTATTAAATGTGATGTGACAAAATAGCATAAAGTAAAAGTGAAACTTAGGATATAAATAATTTTTGTAGAATCATCACTTTAAATTTAACCTTTATTTACTAAAATTAAATATGAATGCCAAGTTGTAGAATCACTCGCGCGTAAAGTGATTGGTAGGAGGAGGGCTGCAAATAAAGAATTCATAAAAATGATTATGCTAAAATTAAAACCTAAATGAACACAAATAAATATTGAACAACTAGGGACTATCAAGGAAAAGCCCTGGGCCATCGAAAGGTTGAGGGGCGTCCAAGGAGCACTCATGGTGGCCATTGTATGAAGAGATCGGTGTCCTGCAATGAAGATAGACGTCTAGGATGAGAAGAGGGGCACTGGCAAATGAAAGTTCCTGCCTATTGGATGAAGAGACGTCTAAGTCCTTCAATGTGGACGTCCTTCATGAGTTGTGAATTAACTTTAAAATTGCTTCATTTGACAGAAGAAATAGAAAGTTATATCAATTCAACGTTAACACATAAATTGAAATGAGAGAAATGTTTTAAAACTATAAGCTGAAGGATACTGTTGTAATCTGAGGGACGTCCATTATGGATTAAATGATGTTCATCATAAGTTGAGAGACGTTTTCTATAAGTTGAAAGACGTCTGTCATAAGATGAGAGACATTCATTGTAAGATGAGGGACGTCCATTGTAAATAGAGAGACATCTTACAATGCCTTCAACGTTAAGGGAACATCGTCGTTTAGTGTGGCCTTTCTCATCCTAATACGATGTGTCATTTTAAAAAAATGGATGTCCCTCTTCACAACAGACGTCTGTCCTCCTAATATGACGTCGTCCCTTTTAAACAACAGATGTTCTTCTTCACAACGGAAGTCCCTAATTCTAATACGACGTCGTCCCTTTTAAACAACGGACGTACCTCTTCACAATGGACGTCCGTCATCCCAATACGATGTCCCCCAAATGCCACAAACGTCCCTCCACTTACAATGAATGTCCCCCAAGTTACGATGGACGTCCCCGTCATCTAAGAATGTCCGTTGGAGGTTTTTAAGCTGAAAATGTGAGTGCGACATTTGTCTCGTCGTTTTTTGACAAAAAACATAATTGCGAAATTTGCCTTATTCATTTATCCTACTTCGAGTTTATAGTTGTTATTAAAATTTCTTTAAGGTTTGATTTGTCAGTGATTCTAAAGTTCAAGGCTTATTTTGTTAATTTTCCATAATTAAACTAAACCTGCCATATTCTTTTCTGAATGTATAATATGGATAATGCAATTAACAAGTTTATTATTTTGTTTTATCATTTTAAATAGAGTAATTAACAAAAAGAAACATTGAACTTTGATATCAAAGATAAGATAAACATTAAACAATTTTTGTAATATTCCGTTTCCATTTGATTTTCCAATAAAATTTTTTTTTTTAAAACGCTTGAGAGAAAATATATCAAAGTTCATAAGTATGAAAAACATGAAATTGTTAGTTCTAAAATAAAAAAAAACATATCTTAAAACCAAATTATCTCAAAACCTTAAACATAATTTAATTCCTTTATTCCATCTGTGAGTCATAACCGCCAAGGCATCAAGCGCCAGGTAACACAAGTCTTCGTCGCATCATACTTTCTCCACGTATATATCATTTGGATAATTCTCGTTACCTACATCACAGGAGAGATAATGAGTCTAATGCCCAGTAAGAGATATAAATAAAATGTAAAATACTTATGCTGACTATATGCACATGTCTGTCATGTCAGAAGAGAACCTATCCCTTCTGCTTTTACTTATCGTTTCACTTTCAGTTAGAACGTTGAAAATATTTTCCACAGAGAGATAGATACATCCCCTAGATCTAGCCTGGGCAGAACAAGTCACTCAATCTTTACGTGGAAAAAAATACATCATCTCGCAGTTCTCCAAAGCATCACCATCACTATTTACATACATTACGTTCATTATTATCCCGTGTAATGCATGATATGCAACTCTAACTAACATGCCTATAAGAAATCACACAACAATTTATATATCACGAGAAAGCAATACAATAATTCAATAAGCGTTGAAGCAAGAATCATGAATCTAATATGATTTACTACTATTCATGCTATCACTAACATATTATTAAGCAGAAAGCTAACATATTTCACAAGCAACTGATGTAGCATGAATGTGAATAAATCCTATAGGAATACTATAACAAAATGTCAGGAAAGTAGAAACGATCATATCACTTTTTTTATTTAGCTATTTCTATCAATTTACTTTAATGGGGATTCAATATTTTGTAAAGACACATAATATACTACCGAAATGCATAAAGGAAACATATTGTAGAATATATTACCTATATGTAGAGAGGAAACATGCTGTAATTAACATTTACGGAAGACAAATTCCTATCCATTAGTAGTACTTCTCACCATAACACCAACAAATGTTAACCAATATAATTCAGCGGGTTTCAATTATCTCAAGATTATACAGAAAATATTGCAAGAAGTATTTCAAAGCACCTTCATCCATAAGTTCCATATTCACATAAGCATATAATTGCTAAGGGGATAATACAAAACTTATTTCTTCATGACTGTACAATTAGCAAGTGGTTTATCAAAGGAACAAATTCATTACGGGGTTCAATTTCAAGGAACATATTGGTTAGCAGGGAAATAATTAATAGAAGCATATAATTAATTGATGCAGAGAACATATCATCAATTCACACAAAACATGCAACCTATCCTGTGACGTAGGCCCTTTCAAGCAAAGTGCACACAAATCTCTTACCTTTCACCTTGTTAAACTCTCATTTGACAAAGCCTTCTCCACCGAAATCTTCCACCTTCAGCAGCAGCTCCCCCCGACTCGACGCAGAAAGAAAACCCAAGAGAAGACTGAAGACGTTTTTGGCTCTATCCTTCAGCCAATACCTTCATATTTATAGACTTGAAACCCAAGAGAGCATTGAGGAGGCGTGATCCACATTCCACGCGAATTCAAAACCTTTCAATCATCAGTTACCATATATTTTGTAACTAACAATTGCACACCGGTTGACAAAGTGATCAACCATTTTGTCAACTAATTCTTCATTAAACGTAGCTCTAACATGTAGCGGTTGACGAATTAGTATACAATGCAGATGAATAGAACAACCGAAATATATAACAGATTGCATCTAGTTTTTCAGTCGACGGCACAATCGAGCAGCGTGGTTTTGGTCGACTGAAATACATTACAGATTGCGTCCTAGTTTTTTAGTCGACATAGCGGTCGAACAGCGTGGTTTTGATCGATCGAAATACATTACAGATTGCATCCTAGTTTTTTGGTTGACGTAGTGATCGAGCAGCGTGGTTTTGGTAGACCAAAAACGCCACTGTAATATACTTGCCTCTGCCATTTTTGACAGTGATCGTCCCCTCCACCCATGACATTTTTATTCTTCATTAGTTTATTTATGTCCTTATATATATAGCCAAATTACACCTCATGCGAAAGAACTAACCTAATTTCGCTATTTGTCCAATTCTTAGAGAAAACAATAATCTCAATAATATAAATAATTCGGGATTACAATTTAAAAATGCTCAAGTATTGAATTCCACATAAACAAGAGTTTCATGTAAACATATTTTCTAGACATTACAATTTTAGCTAACAAATAAAACACTAAATTATGAAAAATGAACGAGGCAAACATTGATATCACTTTTTTTATTAAAAATTAAATTTTTTTTCCTCGTTGGATAGGTCGTCTTTCTCATAGTACATGAAGTAGTTGTAGTCAATGACTTATTTTTTGTACTAGAAAGCAAGTATCCGATGTGGAATCTTAATTAGCTCAGTAGAAACTTGTCTTCTATTCCCATGTCAGTCGAAGTATCAAAATATACTCTTCTAGATAAAATAATCTAATGAATTTTAATATTAGTTTCATATTTATCGTTCGTTGACTTGGTCCTGAAAATAGGTGAGTAGAAACAATATGATATAAAATAGAAACAAACCAATTAAGATATTGGTCGTGTTTGAGGTTGTGCTTCAGGTTGGGGTTGTGGTTCAGGTTGGGGTTGTGCTTCATTGTCAAGTTGTGTTGAGGAAATTAAGATTCTACAGCGGAAGACAATTATCCAATATAGAAAATACCATTTCTGGTGCAGAAATTAAGTCTTTGACTACAACTACTTTATGTACGCATCCGCTGTGGAAAGATAATCTATCTGCTGTAGAAAAAAATTTAATTTATTAACGAAAAATATGATAGCTATGTTTGTCTTGTTAATTTCCCATAATTTAGTATTTTATTTATCAGCAAAAATTATTTAATATTTGTCTTATCACTGATATAATAATTTACTGTTTTTTTTGTTAATTACCTCTTTAAATATCTCATGATTAATTATTTATTTATTAGTTTATAATATGCAAAGGTAATTATAAAAATATGCAATGGTCTCACGACCACAAATGACTACAGACTCTTTTAAAAATTTATAATTTTGTTCAAAAGATTTTTTCGCATTACTAGTCTTTCGGTCCGATAGAACTCAAGTCATTTTAACTAGTTTAAGTGATCTCTTGTAATCATAATATTTTATTTAAAATAAAAAAAATATCAACTATATATATATATATATTTCTTTTTTTGTGTTCACAACTATTTTAAAATACAAAAAAAAAAAAAATTATTAAGAACTAAAAGTTTGTAGTTGGTAGTTCTCAATTTCATTATTTTAAAATATATTTTATTTAATTTTTTTCTTTTTTGTTTTGAAAAATTAACAAAACAAACTCTGGAGTTTAAGGACAGCAACACGTCAAACCTTAAAGAAATTTTTGCAGATAACTAAAATCTCGAACTATAAAATTTATTTTTGTTAATTTTTTTTTTTTATATTCATCGAAGTGCATTGTCATAAAGATGGAAAAAATAAATAAATAGGAAGCGTAAAATTCAACCAAAAATTATAATAGACTTTATGGTCGAGCAATGTACATCACTAATTTTGTTGTTTCCACTTTATTAAAAATACCCAAATGGAAGAAAAAAGGGCGTAGAAATCCTTTAAAAATAGAAGCTTTTTCCCTCAATAATAGAGAAAAATCCAATCCCCACTTCCATTTGCTACCACTTTTTAGAACATATAAAAAAAATATTGTCAAGCTTTTGGGCATAGAAAATAAGAAAAGCAATCATTGAATAATATTATTTAATTTCATATCTGGACTCCAAGTTATACGGTCAAATACGTCACATAATAAGATTAGAATGTGTATCTTATGTTATTCTTTAGAATTTGTTAAAATAGACTAAGAAAAGTGTCAATTATATGAACTTTGAAAATTTAACTGAGAACTATTAATTTTAAATATATTAGTTTAGGTTTAATAAACCATAATGAAAAGTATACTACATGCCTTGATTAATCAAATCAAAATGGTAAGTAAAATAATAATAATAAATGAGATTTTCAATTAAAGAAATAACAATGATTAATTTAACGCAAAATAAAATTTGGTAGTGGATATTTTAACTATTATAAGCAAATGTAGATGTAAATTTTAGATCGTTACACAATAATTATCTGCTTAATTTTTAATCCAGATTATTGATAGTAAAATAACTTGAAAGAGCATTTATCATATTTGAGTTATAAAAAATGAAATTAACCATGTTCACTTAAGAGGGTATTTGTCATACCTTAAAGAGAACCAGAGATAGAACGAAAAAGACCCTTCTTAAAAGCGAACTAAATCGTCCGACTCTTTAACTTTTAAATTAAATAGGTAGCAAGAGACTTAAATAAAATTACAATAGTCAGCACCTAACCAACTGGACTAATTTAAAGGTTTATTAGCAGTATTAAAAACAAAGTGACTAATATGAGTTTAGAAATAAATGTGTCATAAAGAAAATAATGAAAGTTTCAATACAAGTTTTAAAAATGAGTCTCAATCTCACAAATTCTCGAAAGAAAATACTAAAATAAGTGAATTTCTCGTCGAGCTCATTCTTACTTTAGCAACTGGAGGTCTTCCAAACTAAAACTTGAAAGGAGAAGTCATTTGGTGTGAGTCGATTAAACTCAATAGGAATAAAGTTTTATGTTCAACATGTATATAATGATAAAAATGATGAGCATGTTATACATAAAACATTTTTATAAAAACTGGTGTATAAAACAAGCAGTGGGGCAAACAAGAAAACACTTCATTATAGTATGGTACATATGGAAAATAATCATATTCTACAATTTAAAAATTCCAGTGAAAATTAAGTCACTCACGAACTCCAGGCATATTATGTCATGGGAATATATAGAACGCCGATACTCGGTGATCACTAAATCAACGAAAATAAGGCTATGTTAAGTTTAGGGTTTTGCGTCTAGGGACACTAGATAGTCAGTTGTCTCATTATTCTAGTTAACACCAAAATACACATCATCAAACAGCCGAATGTTCATAAAGAAAACATGAGCTCTTTATGAGTCGATCAAACTTAGTTCATTCAACCAAGTTGATCAATGAACAAAATATGCATGTTCAAATAAAACATGTCTAATGAAAATATATAATAGTATAAAAACCAATGATCATAAAAATGAACAAGTTATTTTATATTAGAAGACACTATATGGCGATTCAATTCCCAAAACAAGGCACTAGATGTTGGGTTATGAATATAACACAATCTCACCTGTTAAATCAACAATCTTCAATTTTGACCTAAACAAAATTTCAATCTCCCTATGATTTTGCAAGAATTTTTCTTAGCAAAGTCTCCCAAGTTCTTTGAAAGAAGGAAACCTAAGAAATAAGTATTTTAATGGAAGGTTAAGGGCTTCCATTATGGAAAATACCTTTAATTGGATATATAATATATTAAAAAATTAATAATTACTTTCTAAATGAAAACACAAAATGTTATCGGATTGACTTGGTGAATAAATATAGAAGAATAGAAAAAACAATAAATATATATGATTAAATAAGACAAATAGATAAATAAGAATAATACTATAATTATTTAATTAAACTAAGTTAAATCAAAATAATTAACAAAAATTATTATTCGTACTTACACACGGAGACATATGTGTATATATTGCTTGTAATTGTAACTTCTAAGGATATGGTCCCATCTATTAAGGTAGGTATGAACCATTCCACTAATTATCCTCTAATTATCTACTAATTATCCTCTAATCCACCACCAAATCATTGCATCACTCCTTTCATTTAATTAACTATTAGCTTATTAATTTCAATTATAAAAATTTTAAATCAGGTGAAAAATGCATTCGAATTGGGCACGTTTTTGTCGGGCTTTCAGTATTATTCTTCAAAAACCATCTACGTGCATGAATAAAAAGATTTTGTCAGATTTCATGTCCAATAATGAAAAAAACAAATGAAATTTGATGCGTTTAATTTCCACGGCTGTCTTGCTTTAAAAAAATAATAATAATTAAATAATTAATATACTTATGGAATTTAATAAAATAAACCCTGAACTTTAAAATCAACGACAAGTTAAATTTTATATAAATTTTACAGACAATTAAAACTTCGAACTATGTTATTAAGGAACGTTCGTGGTAAGTTGAGGGACGTCCATGGCAATAAGAACCGTCCATAGTAAAATTTGTTAAGATTTGGTTTTTCGCTTATTTTAAAGTTAAAATTTTATTTTATTAATTTCTTTTGTGTGTGTGCACGTGCGTGCATCCGTGTGTGTGTGCGTGTGCGACAGTTAAACAAAAATATAATACTATAAATAGAACATTAATTTATATATTTTTAAACGACAATATTCTTACTTATATATTTTTAAGTGGTTATATTATATCAATTTTACATTATATTATTGTAACGTCATTAATACTGTTAGTATAATATTATTAGTTTTTAGTCAAAATCTGCATAATTTTATCTTTTGGGTTAACACAAAACACGTTATACTAAGTATGGAACCGAACTCTACTTATAAGATTATGTACTCGTCAACTATAAACTAAATACATATATAAACTGAGATTGTGTATTTTTACTGTTATAAATCTATTTTTACTTTTACAGAACAGACTATTACTATTATAATAAAATATTATATTGTCGAATGAGGTGTTTGGTTGTTAATTGAGATTTCTTAAGCAACCATAGTAAAATGCCACGTGGGTTTACAATTTGTGTTTCTTAATTATGTCGATGGGCAATAATGAAAACAACCTTTTGAATTAATTCATAATTTCATGATTAAAAAGTGACTGCCCAAAGTCTATTTTATTATTTTATTTAATAGGAGCTAATAAAGGCTTGTTGCTTTCCATTGGACGGGGTTGTTTCCTATTTCCATCAAATGTAAAAAAATAATAATAATAAATAACAAAACAACCCATCAATTATATAAGAATGATGAATCAACAACTAAATAATTCTCGCTAATAAAATTAAAATCCAAAATTAATTTCAAACAAGTTAACTGCAAATCTTTTATTTTAAAAAATTTTCTCGTTTTTAATGTTTCTTTCAATAGATTTTAGTTAGTAGTTTATTTGTTAGCAAAAATTATTTAGTGATTGATCACATAGTTTAATGTTTGTTTTGTTAATTTTCCAAAAAAATAAATAAAGTTATTAACTTAATCTCCGATAGACCGTTTTTCTTTGTTTCGGCCAATTTGTCAGGTTTCGAATCTATTTGTCGTAATAATAAACCATATCGGCGTATCCTACTAATTAATTTCATCTACTTACTATATCGTTCTATATGAATTTTCTCTAAAATTAAAATTTAGAAAATAACTTATGTGAAATATAGTTTTACTCTTTGTAATTCAGAAACAATTTTAATTTAATTATGTAGTTTTAATTTTCGCATTACCGTTCTCAAAGTTATAATTTTATTTTAAAATTGTCATTTAATTTATTTTTGCAGTTTAATTTAATGAAAAAAGTCACGTGATAATTTTTACTTACATCATTTTTTCATATTGATCAAAATATTTAGTTGGAGTAAATCGACTCTGATTTCGAGTTATTTTAAAACTAAATTAATTAATAAATTTTTTATTTAACTTCAAAATAACTAAACTCAACAATTTTACTCCAATGACGTAATTAAAAAAATTAGTAATGTGAAATTTGTCATCTAATCTTACCTTTTCACATAATATTAATTAATTTAATTTAATTAATATATTATTTTAATTATTTATAATTTGTTTTAATTATTTATAATTTATTTTAATTATTACCTTAATTAATATACTATGAGTAAGAGATAACAAAATCAAGGTACAAAATAAATAGGCAAAAAATTGAAAGTAAAACTATGACAACTTCAATGAAAATTTAAAAATTACAAGAATTAAATTGTAAATAATTTTAAAGTAAAATAACTAAAATATAATTTATCTAAATAATTTCATGATGTATGACATGGTGGCAAATATTATAGTTAATATTTGCATTGAGAATGTCAAAAATAATAAGGGTAATTATCAAAACAACCATTAAAATATGAGGTGGTGAGAAGATAATCCCTAAATAATTTTTGTTAATAAATAAAATACTGAGTTATGAAAAATGAATAAGACAAACATCACTGCCACGTTTTTTATTAAAAATTTAAATTTTTTTACTGTAAAAATGAGTTTTTCATTGTAGAAAATAAATTTTATTCATTTTCGATATTTTTCTGTAATGGAATAGATATTTTTTACTATGAAAATATATTTTTTTGAAAAATATTAATTAAATTGATAATTAAAATGTAAAAAATAATAAATAAATAAGAAAAAGAAGTATTTAAACTCCGGCGAAGTTGGATGGGCGAGGGCGGCGGAACGTCAGTTTGGCTTGGCCACTGTGTGGTATTGGTAAGCTGTCACCGTCGCCGATGAAATGAGGCTGGAAATGTCCGAAATTGACCAGTTAACAGTGACTGTCGGCGGGGAATTGCCGACTGTCGATTAAACGCGTCAACTTTGCTGCTTCTGTGTACACTTTCCGACAGCAGAGCAGACAAACCTCGAACGAGAAGAAAAAGCAAAAAGGACCCACTTTCTCTTTCCACCCACCTGACGATTTCTTTCTTCTTTCAAGATTTTCGGCTGTCGACGTCGACAATGATAATATTCTCTCCTAAAAATCGAAAATATTTGTGTGATTAACAAAAACCAGAGCTTTCTCATACCCTTGATTCGTCTGACTTTTACAGTCCTTGACTTTTCGTTTTCTCCTTTTTTGAGGCTGTTATTTGCCTCATTGGAGATCATTCTCTCCTAAAAATCCAAAAATATTTGTACGATTTACATGGGATTATCGTCTGAAATGACTTGTGACACCAATCGTCCGTCCAAATTGTCTTACGATGTGGGACGATTGGGGTTGGCTTATGTTCGTGATCGTAACGAAACATCAATCATTGTAATGTTTGACGAATATTTGATCTTTTGGAGCCTTGATTGTGCCATTCTACTGACTTCTCAAGTCGGCTGCCTTCGAGTTTTTAGTGCGACGAGGAAGATACTTGGTTGTTAGGTATGTTTTAAGCTAACATTTGCATAAAGTTTCAGAAAAAATTAGGTCAAAACATAGTTTTTTCAAACTATAAGAATTTAATTAGATACAAGGACTTAATACTTTGATTGAACAAAAGATTTCTACTCAATTATACACCAAGCTCAAGACACTTCACACCGAAGATCAAAGTTAACGAATTACACCCAAAGTACTATGAAGCGTAAAGCACTTTTTATTAAAAAGTTTGAAACAGAGCGTGGACTCTCAGTTTCATTAGTACAATATTGGTTGCTTAGAGTTAAAATTATGCAATTTTGTTTTTGGGTTTTACTAAAAACGCATTGTACTAGATTAGAGTAAAAATTTTACTTATAAATTATTCACTTTCACCTATCTCAATCAATGTAAAATTGTGCAACTCCACTTATATGGGTTCAGCCCCTTATAATTGACTAAATTTTAGTTCGTCTTTATTTTCACATGACAGGACAAGCTGCTGCAAAGATAAAGAAAATAGAAATCATATATAAAATGTAGTAATAAATGATCATGGTACGTGCAACACCTTGAAGCGTTAAAACATTTTTATTTCTTTTTTTTTTGAAATACCACAAATTATTGACAAATTCATAGTATGAAAACCTTTGTAGTGGAAGACTATAAAACGGAAAACCATTTAAACTTAATGTACTAAAAACTAACGAAATAAATTTTAACATCCGTTCTAAAATAAAGAAAACCCATGAAATAAAAATCATTTTAGTAAAATTATTCCTTCTCTCTTTGATACCTAAGGTCAATCTCGCCCCAACAACGTGTCAGCTTCCCCATGAGTGTACACCTTCAATTGCCACATTAAATTTTTATCTTATCCGATTTATCAATGGTCTCCTCCTCACCTATATCACAATGTTCAACTAATGAGTCTAACGTTCAGTAAGAGATGAGTAATATATATATATATTGTGTCATGTTCAATATTTAGTCTTTCTTTATCTTTCACTTTACAGTTTGATATCGATCGTATGGGTCATCAATCTAAGGGAGATTGACAACATTAGATTCATCTCATGCGGGACAGCCAACTCAAACTTTGTCCATAACGATCATTTACATTTATTAAGTTTCTTTCTTAATTCTATAAGTGAATGCATGAACATGTATGTGGCATGAATGTCAATATAGCATACATAAAATAAACGGTAAACAAAACATTAACGAAAGAACAAATCCTCATAAATAACCATCAGCACATAGATATGAATTAAGCAAACAATATCACAGGTCCTCGAATGCACTTATCCTTGTAAACAAACTCGTCATCATGAAACAACTAAAAGAGTCGAAATTCAACACAACAAATTAATAGTTCCCCAACCATAGAGTACGTTGGAAATAAACAAGCATTTATCATCCTTGTCTTTTTAAACATGAAAATAAACACAACTAGCAAGACATCATATTCTAAAAAATCATCAGTTAAAGTAGTAAACAAAACATAACCAAACATGTCTAGCACCTTGTGATGTAGACCAAAAAGCCACAAAAACCCAGAACATCTCTTACCTTTGATAATAAATAGAATCTGTAACCTACTGTTTCAACCCGTGAATAAGGTTATTTTCAACCAAAAACGGAGAAGAATTAGAACAAGGGTTGCAGAAGATAAAGCCGAACAAAATCATTGCAAGGTTTGTATGTTGTACTCTTACCCAAAACTCAATCTTTAAATACAAACTTACCTCTAGAAACTTGAAGAGAAGAATATCAAGAAGAGGATAGTTCTCTTCGTCCGAGCGGCTATGGAAGAGGTAGGGTTTCATTCCATATAATGTTATATAAATAGAAAGCTGAACACGGAGTTAAGCAAGATAGAAATCTTATAAAAATCGTGATTTAAACATGATCGGTTAGTCCCAAAAGGTGAAATACAGTTTGCATGAACTCTGGATAAGCCTTAAAATTTTGTTTCGTCGAGCCTAGACACCTAAGCTGCCACAAGGGTGTCTACTTTGACCAAATCGACCAATGGCAGTAAGCCATGATAGCATAAATTGCGTTCGCGGTTGCTAACGATACTACGGACATCAATCCTTCCATGGAAGCCAATGCTACCATGGAAATCCCAACATTTTCGCAAAAACTTGTTTCAAAACGATATCGTTCTATCCGATTAATTTTGTTGCCACGAACACAAACGCTACAGTGAAAGCGCGTTCCAATCCAACACGACGTCGTTTGACTTAAAACTCACTCTTCCGCATGACATCTTTTCTATCTACGGGAGAATCTTTTCCTCCCACCTTCCGATCCAATGGTTGATCCTTTGCCTGCTCAATCCCTTTTGATCCAACGGTCAACTACTCTTCCTGAAGGAATCTTTTCTTTCCAATGGAGCATATTTTCTTCAGATCCAACGCTCTGTGTTTCTCTTTTAAATCTAATATAACGGCTCCATATTCATCAACACTTCTGCGAGAGTATCCACACAAATCCGATTACATCACAGTCGTCCAACAACTCAATCCAACGACTGGATATTCGCTCACCCATCCACTCACTGCAAGAAAACCTTCTTTAACGGCGACGTTTTCTCCAAAATATTGTCACGGCTGAGTTTCCATTCTTAGCCAAATATCTGATTCTCATTTATTAATTTACTTTATTATAATTATTTATTTACTTTATACCTTAAGATAAAATTCTAAGATTTACACTATATAAAAGTTACTAAATTGTGACACTAAATATACATATATATTCATTAAATCTCAAATATCACATTACACCACTAAAATTAAAGTATGAAAACTCCAGATGTTACAATACGTGTGTGTGACATGCTGCACACGATGAAGGAGACGACAATAATAAAGAAAATGGAAGTCTTATAAAAAAAAGAGACCTAGTCGTTGATGATCATAGTACGCCTGGGTGATGTGCTGCACACGATGAAGGAGACGACAAACGATCCTAAAACGATGATTGATTTATTGAAAACACCACAAATTTTTTCAATACAATCTTTACTTGATATTGAAAAGGCATCTTACTTTTTATCAATGGAGATATCAAGTGATAGAAAATTTAAAGAACCACAAATAAGTACGTGACACATTAAGAAGCTGATATGGGCAAAAAAACATATAACCATGTGGGTCCCATAAAATGAGCCAATAGGAGCGTGCCGACCTATGACTTACAATAAACATGCAATATTAATTCAATCATCTGCGGTCACATCTACGTGGGAAGTCTGGAGAGTTTCAAATGAAATATCGTCAAAGGTTTGAATTCTGATGACGACAGTACAGGTGGCGGCAAGAGGTGGGGCGGTGTTGTGGTCTTACTGTGGGAAGCATCGTAGGGACCAGGTTGATTCGCTGGCATATCTTATCTCCTCCACCATTCGTCTCTATCGCACGTGCGAATTCATGGCTTCTTATTAATTGTAGGAAAATTAACAAATAAACCATCGTATTTTGTAATCAATGACAAATCAAACAATAAAGTATTTTTGCTAATAACTTAAATTCTAAACTATGAAAAATTGACAGAATAAATACTATGGTTACATTTTCCGTTAAATAACGTTGTCGTTCTTCTGTAGAACGTTGTCTTTCTTTTGCGGAATGTTAACTTTCCGCTACGGAAAGTGAGTTCTTGAAATAGAATTCAAGAAAGTCGATATTTCGCCGAAGAATGTCGTCTTTCTGCAGAGAAAAGACAACTTTATTTTGCAGAAAGATGACATGCGTTGTGGAAAGACGGCGTTTCACATAAGAAAGTTGTCTTTCCTCAAAAGAAAGTCTGCAAATCAAAAAAAAATTCATTATCTTTTTTATAAAAAGACACAGACAATATAGACAAATTGTGATTTTCCCATAGATAGTAAAACAATTATGAAATCATCCAAAATCTAAAATATTACCATTCTTTTACAAAATCTTCTAAATTATAAAATTTGAAATTTTCTAAATCCATTATTTTACAAAATCTGGAATTTTTAAAATTCATTCTCTATGGATATTAACTCTTTTCTACTGAAAGTCTTTAAAATCATGAGTCCTTGCAGTTTTTTCCATGAGTATTATTTTCTTTTCTACTGTGAGTTCTTAGAAAATTAACAACAATGTTTACGGTGATAATTTTTTATAGTTGAGTGGTTAAGTTGTTATAGAAAATATGTTCATTAATTTGTCCTTCTTTTATGGGCCATAGTACTTTTGGGTCATGCCTACCCTCCCCGATTCAACTTGCACGTGTGGAGTGATCCTAAATTCGATAGGTCCCATTTACTACAAAGATTCATTTCATTTATAAATATGTTTCCCATTTCGAAAAATGTAATGACAGAAACAAAAAATGATAATAAATACACTGAAAAGTATCATGCATAATTTCTTATAAACGTCTAAAAGTAAGTATGGGTGGAAATTGGTTCAGTTTGAATTGAGTAACTGAATCAAATCGAGCCGATCACTTTGAGTCGGTTCAGTTCGGTTTTGATAAGCGAAAAAACTTTTTTAGAACCGAATTGGCTTGAACCGTAAATGGTCAGTTCGGTTTTCGATTTTCATTGTACAGAATCCAGTAACCCAAAATCAAACCAACCATATAAAAAAAAAAAAAATCAAACTGTCCTGCCCTAACCTGTAACCTGCTCTCCGCCTTTTTGTCTCTAGTCGGCGCTTGCTCCTTGCTCTCTGCCTCTCTGTCTCTAGCCGGCGATTGCGATTCTCACTCTGGTTTTACGAAGTATCCTGTTTCCAGTGCTGTGCAGCCAGTAAGTTTGTGGTTCGAGTGCGGCAGTGACAGTGCAAGCTTCACACTCACAGGTTATTGTTCGTTGACGTTCGTCGAAGTGTCACTATTTCACTTATTTGTTTTAATGCATTAACAAAGCCTATCTCAGTTACAGAAGACCAAGAATCGCAGTCACAACCCTAACTCACAAGCAAGGCAGTGTCTGCTTCACTTTCGTCAAGTTCACTTCAGGTCAGTGACACAAACAATGTCTCAATCTATCAAATCCCCTGTTCATTGTAATTGGGTGATCTTGATTTCTTTCTTATTGTGAAACTTTAATTTTTTGAAAATTTTGAAACTTCAGATACTATATGACTATTTTATAGAATTTATGTAAACTTCTGTATACAATTAGTTGAAAATTATTAGAAAGTATTTCATTGTAGTGTCTATAAAGTTAGGTATGTATTTTTTCTTTTGGAGTGTACAATTCATCCCAGGACGCTAATATTTATCATGGTGACTGGAAGAACCACAAATTGTGGTCATAACCAAGTTTACAGGAATATATGTTTTGTATATTCAATATTTCCACTTTACTGGAGTCTGTTTTGTATTTTCAATGTTTTATTGAGGTTGGAGACCAACACAATTTGTGGTTTACAGATGTGAAGAACAAGTTCAAAACCAAGTTTTAAATTGCCTTTATAGATTTGAAAAACAATCACAGATAGCAATCAAAATAAGCCCAAAACCGACCAAAACCGATGCCAAAATCGAGCAACAAAACCGAGCCAATCCGATTTAAAAACCAAAAATTAGAACCGAAAACCGAATTTCAAAATCCGAAACCGAAACCGAACCGATGAAAACCGAAATCGAGATTCGGTTTTTAGATCGATTTTCAAGTGTATTCAGTTCGGTTTCGATTTTTGAAACGCAAAATTGAACCGAATTGGTTCGATTTTAGTTTGGCTAAAAACTGAATCGAATCGAGTCTATTCCACCCCTAAAAATAAGAGAAATAATATAAAAAAAAATAAATATTGAAAATTTTATGCGAAAACCTAAATTGAAAGAAAAAGTGATGAGAAGTAATAAACACTCAAAGGAAACGCTCTAGGCTCCTCATTTGAAAGCGGCTTCCAATTGCTCAAAAATTTAAACTACACTATTGTTTGTAGGAATAATTTGACTCAAGCAAAAAAATATATACGTTGAAGAAAAAACGATCATTTTACGACGAGTTGTAATTTTTTTTCGAGTAAATATCAATATAAAATCCAAACTTAGGAAGTTCTGAGAGCTGACACAGGTTAAATTTTAAGGGTTATTGAATAAAAAAATGATTTAGGGTGTCAACTGTCTAGACTCCCAAAGTTTGGAGTCTATTTTGATATTTAGTTTTCTTTTTCATAGGTCACTTTTTCTTTGATCAATTTTTTTGAATATAATAAAATAAATAGGAAATATTAATGTGAATTATTGGATTTTGGTGATAAATGTTGATGGGTTTTCCATCAACTTTGCCCCTGGCCCTTAATACTTATTGGACCACGTTGTCACTATTGGGCCTTCTTCTATGATCCACACATATATAGATGTTTTTTTTTGTTTGTAATAAATTAAAAAATATATAATTTATTTCATACATTTTATTACTCTGCAAAAGTTTTGATAAAATAATATACATATATATATATATAAAATAAACTAATGAATAAAATATGTCATAAAGGCATACTTCTTCTCTGTAACAAGTCATAATTATAATGTTTCGTGATATTATTTATAATTATCAATATTAATCTTGAAAGAAAAAGTTTTTTTTAACTAATATTTTATATTTTTATTTTTGTATATAATATTTCAAAGTTTGAGGCGTTAGCAACAGACATTGCAATGACTTATTTTTCACAGTAGAATGTAAGTATTCGTAGCATAAATTGTATTTTTCACAGTGAAAAAAGCAATTTTCACCTGCAGCGGAAAACAAGTATCTATTGCAGAAAGATAATTTTCGTTGCAAAAAAGATAATTTCCACCCACAGTTGAAGACAAATATCCGCTGTAGAAAATGTAATTTTTCAATATTTCCACAATAGAAATGTGTCTTACGTTGTGATAATATCTAATATTCAACGGATCCTCTAACGATGAGAGTATACATTGCTAACGCCTTAAGCTTTGTAGCGTTAAATAACAAAATAAAAGTAGCAACAATGTAGAAAATGTATTTTTCATAGCGAAAAGGGTAATTTTCACCATTTCTGAAGTGAAATCGTATCTGTCGCTGCGAAAATAATGTTTTCCATAACGAAAAGAGTCATTTTTACAAATAATATCTGTCATTTAACGAACCTTCTAACGGTGAGGGTGTCTGTTGCTAACGCCTCAAACTTTGAAATATTAGATAATAAAAATAAAATTTCAAGATATCAGTTAAAAAAATATCATACTTCAAGGTCAATATTGATAATTACCTTATTACTACATTTTGAACTTATATTAAAAATAAAATAAGGCCATTATTATATTGATAGAAAAAAAAAAAAGTCCACGAAGAAAAAGTCATGAGCATGTGACAAATTATTTGAAGTTTGAGCAAGTCCACATATGAATTTTCTCCCCTTTCAAACAAGAAGAACAAGTTCAAACCATGATTCTAGTCTCAAACAAACAAAATTGCTACCTTTTTTTTAAGATTTCAATAAATTTGTTTTTGTTAAAATTTGTACACTTGTAAGAATGCCGTTTTGTATGGTCGATACTAAAATATTTTATGTACGTGTATATATTATATGCTAATAATAGTGATAGTATGATATTTGTCCAACTAAATCTTCTATCAATTGGGTTTAATATTATAAACAACTTATGTAGTGTGAATATGAATCTATTTGATGTTTTGTGCTTGACATAATCTCCTTATTTTTTGCAACATATCTTTTAAAATTTGTATGATAGAAGTTGGTTAATGCAAATAAAATATTGGTTTGTAATTTTTTTTTAAAATTGAAAAAAAAAAAGAGAATTTCCAAATATTAATGAAGATAATAAGAAAAAAAAAGTGAAAAACAATTAAGTTTTTTATATATTTTTAAGCAAATAATGAATTTAGGAGTGTTAGTAATTAAGTTTTCGTCAAGGAATTATGTTTTTGTCGCGTGATTTTCTTTGCTGATCAATTTTTAGAGAGAAACAATACCTAATAAAAGAATTTTTTGCAATTATCAAGATTTTGGAGATTTTCGGATAGAAACAAAGTTAGAAAACTCAACGCACGAGACAATTTTGGTGATAATACAGCGCTCCAGAAGCTGATTTTCTGAATAATTTGTTTTCGCTCTCTGGAAATCGAAAAGCATAGAAAATCACGTGATAAAAACTTGATTTATTTGATAGAAACCATAATGGCGAAAACTTAATTACTAATGCCCCTTAGAATAATTATATGTTTACTCTCTATTACTACTTTCTAATTCTTATTTCTTAACGTGACAAATATTGATTGATACAATTAATGACTTATTTTAACTATTTATAATTTATTGTTTTAATTGCACTAATCAATATTTGTCACGTTGAGTTATTTATTTACATAAAAAAGTACGTCTATTTTTACTTTCTAATTTTTGCTTCATGATTTAATGACTTTAATCGATAAAATTAATTACTTATTTTAATTATTTGTGATATATTATATTAATTATACTAATTACTAGGGGTGGGCAAACCAGTTCTCTGTTCTGGACCTCTTGAAATCGATCATTCGGTTTTTGGTTCCAAGAGTGAGGAACCAGAACAAGAACCGGAACCGGAAGAAACCAGACCCAGACCCAGACCCAGACCCAGAACCAGACTCAAGAACCATAACCAGAACTAAACTATTTATAAATTTGGGAACCAAGAACAGAAACCGAACTGAAACCAAATCTTAGTTCTAAGTTGGTTTTTGGTTCGGTTCAGTTTTTGCCCACTCCCACTAGTTAATGATCATCACCTCAAATAAAAACTAAAAGATAAAATTTAATTAGAGGCTAATATTAGAATTATACACTATATATATTATATATTTAAATGAAAATAAATTTAATTAGTATTATTATTATAAATAATTTCAGAATATTTAATTAAACTACTGGTTTTCAATCTTCAACTTCCAAATCCAACCCAGCCGACCATCCTTTTCGATCTTCTCTCTCTATCTCACATGCAGAGACTCACGCAGAGAAGCTTAGCACATTGATTATGGCTTCCATCTGTCTCTCGCAATTCCATCTTTCGTTTTAGGATAGCTTGACAGCACAACGCCATATTCATACTATGGATTCCTTAAGAGTCAAGCGAGAATGTTAGCCCAAGAAGAATCTTATCTCTTTTTCTCCTCCTTTTTCTTTTTCACCTAGAGAGAGAAAGTGACCTCCCAGCCTCACCCACCATCGCGCTTTAGATTACGCTTTCTTCTTCTTCTTCAAACTATAACAATGTCTCGCGTCTCCAGAGATAGATCGCGGCGAGGCTCCAAAGGACCTGCTCCAAGTCCAACTCAAGTTGAAACCGTCACCACCACTACTACTATGCCAATTCACCAGAATCACGACCTCCGCTCTCCGTTTGCCGATCTCAGAATCGACCTTGCGGACGCCGATCTGCGGGAAACAGCGTACGAGATCTTAGTGGCGGCATGCCGGAGCACTGGAGGGAAGCCTTTGACTTATATTCCGCAGTCTGAGAGGTCAGTTGACCGAGCTCCGGCAACGCCTCTGGCTACGTCGCTGCAGAGGTCGTTGACATCGACGGCTGCTAGTCGAGTGAAGAAGGCTTTGGGATTGAAATCGTCATCGTCTTCGAAGAGGAGTATCGGAGGGGGAGAGCAGTTAGGTCAAGTAAAAGTAAAGAAGGCAGTGACGATTGGGGAGCTGATAAGGGTTCAGATGAAGATTTCCGAGCAAACAGATTCGAGAATTAGGCGCGGGCTGTTGAAAGTCGCTGCTGGACAGGTATGCGTGTAAAATTGAAACTAGATTTTTAGTTGCTGAGAAATTGAAATTGCTCGGATAATATTGTTGAAATTTGGTTATCAAGCTCGTCATTCCCGATTTTAGAATCTGTTTTTTGTAATTTTAAATTGCTGAGTCTTGTTCTTCAGCTGGGAAGACGAGTAGAATCCATGGTTTTGCCTCTTGAGCTTTTACAACAGTTAAAATCATCAGATTTTCCCAATCAACAAGAATATGAGATTTGGCACAGAAGAACACTGAAAATTCTTGAAGCAGGTCTGCTCTTATATCCTCATATGCCATTGGACAATAAAGACACTGCTCCTCAGTGCCTTCGGCAGATTATCCACGGGGCACTCGAGAAACCCATTGAAGCAGGAAAGAATCATGGATCAATGCAAACTCTAAGGAGTACTGTTATGTCCCTTGCTTGTAGATCATTTAATGGAATGGCTTCGAACGAATGCCACTGGGCAGATGGATTTCCACTTAATGTCAGACTCTATCAAATGCTCTTAGAAGCTTGTTTTGATGTTAATGAAGAAACTTCTATGATTGAAGAAGTTGATGAAGTTTTAGAACTCATGAAGAAAACTTGGGCAGTTCTTGGAATTAATCAAATGTTGCATAATCTCTGTTTTTCATGGGTTTTATTCCACTGTTACATTGCTACTGGCCAATATGAAGGCGACTTGCTGATTGCGTCGAGTAATTTATTGATGGAAGTCGAAAATGATGCCAAGGCCTACAAGGATCCTGTATACTCTAAAGCTTTGAATTCCATTATGAGTTCAACTTTGGGTTGGACAGAGAAAAGACTTCTTGCATATCATGACAGTTTCCACATTGATAATGTCGAAAAGTTGCAAAGCATTGTTTTGATTGCAGTATTATCGGCAAAAATATTGGCACAGGATAACTATCATGAGGGCAAGACGAAAAATGTGTCTCGCGAAAGAGTAGATACTTACATACGATCATCTCTTCGAAGGGCATTTGCTCAGGCAAGTATCTTCTTTAAAACTTTAATTACTAATTGTAGTTAATAATTTCTGTGCAATCCCTAAGGTTTAGGCGATGTTTACAGTTTAAGATCGTTATATAGCACCAAGAGATGGTATTCATTATTTAGTTCTTTGGATCTATTAAATTCTTCCCATGTTCCTTAGAAAGTTTGTACATTCATTCTCCTTTATCATGGGATTTGTACCATTGCCAAACATAATAATTTCTGTTAGATGGTATTGAGAAATAATTTAGTTTGGAAGAAGTGAGATACTCTTACTTTTGCTATGCTTTATCTACCTTTCTTACTATTCTAGCTCAAGTTTCTGTAACTCTTTTTTAAGACAGAAAATGGAAAAGGTCAAATCAGGCAATTATGATTCTACAGACAGAAGTAGTCATCGCCCTGTCTTGTCTGTCCTTGCTCAAGCTGTAAGCGAACTGGCTTTTAGTGAGAAAGCAATATTTAGTCCTACTCTGAGATCATGGCAACCACTTGCAGCAGGCATAGCAGCAGCAACCCTGCATTCTTGTTATGGGAAGGAGTTGAAGCAATTTGTTGTGGGCATTGGTGAATTGACACCTGATGCACTAGAAGTCCTCAATGCAGCTGACAAATTGGAGAGAGATCTTGTACAGATTGCTGTATCAGACACAGGAGACAGTGAAGATGGAGGTAAGTCAATAATACAAGAGATGCCTCCTTATGAAGCTGAAGCTGTAATTTCCAAATTGGTAAAGCTGTGGATAACAACAAGAGTTGACAGATTGAAGGAATGGATTGACCGATTTCTGCAAAAAGAGGTACGTGCCAAAGAGTAGATATAAATAACGTTGATGCTTGAATATTGTGTGCATTTGTCCTATGACATAAGTACACTTTAGTCCATAGTCGCCTTTAAGAATCCACTTTGGATTATGAGTTTGACAATTTTGTTGAATTAAAGTGCTCTTGTGTGAAGGAATTTCAATCTTTGTATGATAATTTATTTTTTGTCACTGTCACCCTCTTTATCTTTGAGATTCCTCCTTCCAAAAATTGTGTGATGTCTTCATCAAACTTTATTATCAATTAAAGTTGTGATGGCGTGCGATTAAGATGATTGGCTTTTATCCCCATTCATGATAAATAAAGCTGAGATCAGATTTATTTAATGTCAAGATTCCAATCAACTTTATGGATCATTTCTTATCTAATCTTGAATCTGGCTATGGACTAACTTCTGTAGCCTAATCTCTTTAGGCATGGAGCCCCAAAGCAAATAAAGAGCAGTTTGCGCCTTCTGCTGTTGAAATTCTTCGAATCATTGACGAAACCTTCGACGCATATTTTCTTTTGCCAATACCAGTGCATTCAAAAGTGCTTCCTGATTTGATGAATGGTCTTGACAGTTGCCTGCAACATTACACATCAAAGGCAAAATCAGGCTGTGGTAATACTTTAATATCCTTTCATAAATCGTTGTACAATAAAGTTTTTACCCTTCCACAATCCTTTCTTTGGTGTTTGCAGGATCGAGAACTACTTTCATTCCTACTTTACCGGCTTTGACTAGATGTACAGTGGGATCAAAATTTGGAGTATTCAAGAAGAAGGAAAAGTTAAATGTAGTTCAGAGGAGGAAAACTCAGTTTGGAACAACGAATGGAGATCAGTCCTGGGGTGTACCTCAGTTGTGCGTACGTATTAACACACTGAATTACATTCGCTTGGAATTGGGAGTTTTGGAGAAGAGAACAACTGAGCAACTTAAAACCTCTGAATCCTATGTGGATAATACTGCAAATGGGTCGGACACATGGTTTAAACTTTCATCTGCTTCTTGTGCAGAAGGTATTAAACAACTCTGTCAGGCGACATCATATAAGATTGTATTTCGGGAGCTTAGCCATGTTTTATGGGATGGTTTATATGTTGGGGAGGCTACAAGTTCAAAGATCGAACCGTTTCTTCAGGAGCTCGAACAGTATTTGGAGATTATTTCATTGACTATGCATGATAGAGTCCGAACTCGAGCCATTACTGATGTTATGAAAGCTTCATTCGAGGGGTTTCTTTTGGTCCTCTTAGCTGGAGGTCCATCTCGCGCTTTCACTAAGCAAGATTCGGAAATTATCGAGGAAGATTTTAAATCGCTCAACGATCTTTTCTGGTCGAATGGTGATGGATTGCCTGAAGATATTATCGAAAAGCATTCAGCCAAAGTTAAAAGTATTCTTCCACTGTTTCGTACCGACTCTGAAAGCCTAATAGAGCAATTCAAGTGCGTTTCCATGGAGGCGAACGTCTCTTCTTCTAAAACCAGGCTTCCATTACCTCCAACATCAGGTCAGTGGAATCCAACTGAACCAAACACACTTCTTAGAGTTTTATGTTATCGTAGCGATGATACGGCTTCAAAGTTCCTCAAGAAGACGTATAATTTGCCAAAAAAATTATAAAAATCTTTCGAATTATGCTAACGACACATGAAAGGACCGAAAACGATGTAATCTTTGGTGAAAGAAGATTAATTACATAGAAAATGTACAGTTCCAATCCTTTTGGAAGGAGTTATAGACACTAATCATCGAGAACTATGAATATCGTGTTATGAAAAGTCCGATAAATTAAGAGATCAATGACATAACGGATAGAGATTGATCGTCGACATGGATAGGTGTTAGTTGCTTCTTTTGTTTGATCTTCTTACTTTGTTTCAGCATTTTTAAACGGTACGACTCTGAATTCTTTGCTCTCTTCAGTGTTTTTTTTTTCTTTCAATGGCTATGAATTTTATTGATTGGTTGAGCTAATTGATGCCAAAAACATTGTGTGCACATAATGTCATAAAATTCTTTCAAGATTCTCCAATGTTCGCTCTGATTCCAATCTATTAAATAAATATTACCATCTTGTTTAAAATAAATAAAAAAAAAATGTGTGTTTTCAAACATGAAGAGGTAAAGAAGCTATTGCAATTGCTGGAAAAACTGAGCTCACTAACTAAACAAATTGAAAGTTGTCCTATAATGAATATTTCAATTGTAATATCCTTAATGCTCGAGTTTTTAGAATTGTTGGTTAATTTTATCCCAATTAGACTATTTTTGGGGGATGATAATGATTTAAGTGTTGCTACAATTATGAGGAATCCAAAAAAGGAGGGAATGGCGTACTAGAATTTCCTAAAATTTGTCAAAATATTCAGGCAACAACCTCTCTTGTGTAGGTGTAAAAGAATATTGCAATATACATCTTAAGATCTAATAATTTATTCGCCAATCAATTAGACACACATGTCAACGTAAAAATATTATAGAATATGTTGTGTAAATGAGAAATTAACTCTCCTTTATTTTTTTAAAAATTCACTTCATGCATTATTACAATTTACAATTTAGTGAAAACACTAAACATTCATAATTTGAAATTCCATCAAACAATGCATTGAAATTTACACGTTAATCTTACGCAATTGCATGACAATATTAGTATTTATTATTTTATGTATTTATAATCTATCATAATTATTCTGCTATTAAATGAACGACATATCATAATATGAAAATAGAGTGCAAAATTTGAGTAAAGATGCTTTTAAAATTGAGATCCTATTTTAGACATCTTTATATAATTTTTTTTTAACTATCGACAAAGAAATAAAACATTAAAATCATCTTTTTTTCGTCTATAAAAAAAGAAAAAAAATAGAGAAAAGCTGCATAGAGTTGAAAGCCTACAAAATCTTCAATCAAGAATCATATAATGTAAGAGGATGCTAAAGGGTATGTCTTGCTAGTCTCCCTAAGTCACATTCATCCTTTTGTCTATTGAAAATTTTAATTTTACCTTCAACAAAATGAAACTTACTCCCAAGGATTCTTCTTTCCCCTTTCGATTCTTTTTGAGTTCGACGTAGAACTTGTTTTCTGCGGTTCAAAAATATATTCACGAATAATTAATAGCATGTTCATATTGAAAAAAAAAAGTAAACACGAGAGTGGAAATACGAACCGATTTAGATTTCTTCGTCTTTCCGCGAATTCTGTTCTTCGGAGATTTAAGTTTATAAATCCGAACCATCCAATGGTGGCTAGTAAATGCCTATATTGTGGGATTGATTAGATAAAGACGAGAGCATTGATAGAAAAAGTTGCCCTCAGACCAGAGAACAAAGGATAAAAGAGATGAACTACTTTGTAGATCAGTTCTTCCAAGATTAAGACAACATAAATTAAGAAAAAATGCGACAAATAAATTGCGGTAGCAAGTTCTTTGAAAAAGTAATACGTTTTTTGAACTTCATCAGACAAATAATTGGGATAATATGTCTACCATTGCGACAATTTTCATTTCGAACAAACTTTTTGGTTCGGTAATTTAAAATGATGAACCTTTGGTACCCATATTTGAAAATTAATGAATTATTTGTCCAAATAATTGTAAAACAATGAATGTTTTACCAAAAGCGGAGTGTTAGACAAACTCACCTCTTCAAAATGTGTCAGTTTAAAATACTTCTTCCCAATTTCTGTCCTTCTGACTCTATCAAAGGCTTTGCCATCAGTTTCTACAAACCTATGTTAAAATAAAATAAATAAAGACATAATTATCTAGTGAAACACATATGACGAACCAATCAACAAACAACTAATTTTAACAGAAATGGCAGACCTGTAATACGAGAGTTTGTACATGAGGCAATTTAGCATAGTCTGGGTGGCCTGAGCATCTATCCTATACTGGCCATCTCTCTGTGCAGACAAAGATGAATATATATTCAATATGAAAAAAATGAGATAATTATTGGACTTAATATTGGTAAAAATGGCCTTTACTCATATCATTTAAGAAACAATTACTTACAAGGTAATCAGGTTCCTTTATATGAGGAAATACGCCACCTCCAATACGAACCATCCAAAGGAACTTGTTAATATCGTCACTGGGATAGCCAACAAGGCCTGAAAATTAAAACACAATAATATGAGTTATTTAATTCTGGTAGGTTAACATCAGCATAAGTGAAGAACCTAACCTCCAAAGACGACAAGAACATATTTCACGTCCAATGAATCAAAGATTTCCCAAGCTGCCTTTTCGGGAGAAGACATAGCAGTACCAACAGTAGCAATATGAGTGTTGTTCCAGGTATTATTGTCAACAATGACAGTTCGGTTAGCCATGGCAGTAGTTTGATAGCCATAGTCCCACCAAGAAGCAACCTGGAAGGTGTTAACAATAGAAATCAACAACAATTAATATCTTTACTTGCTAAAAAATGTGTGGTCATAATTAATATATAGTTAGGAAAGAAAAAGGTATAGTTAATGTAAAGCAATGCAGGTGCAAATGCCTGCGTGATGGAATCAATTAACAATGGGAAAGGACTAACATCAAAATAAGTCAGAATAAAATGAACCATGATATCAACTCACTTTGTCATCTACTTCAGTGTTGTGGCTAAGCCATGCATAGGCTTCTCTGAAATCATCAAAAACGTGGAGACCATCATGTGAATGAGTCGTTAAAACAATAGAAGGGGCTGAATAAGCTTCTGCAGCGGCCCAGACACAATGAACCTATCACAGTTAAGCTTTATTGATTTGCATTAAGTTATACATGTGAAATTTTAAACACTACTCTGAACCATAACTTCATCAACAGCATGGGTGTTACGATAGGATACACAATTGTTCACATTCAATATTTTAAAGATGTTTCTATTAGATTCTCCGGTTTGTATTAGTACATATGATTAGGACTAACTAGACGACATTATACATTTTTTCATGTTTCATCATTCTCCAAAGAATATAAATAGAAAGAATGTAGAACAGTCAGGCAGAGAAATTATGATTCTATACTGGTCTGGTCTTGCGTCAACAGATAAGATGACATGTAGAAGTGAGACCATACTGTTGTAAAAATGTTCACCGTTAAATAATAAGAGATAAGATCTTTTTTCAAAAGATCAAGACTTAAATAAAAAAACTTGATTACCAGTTTGACACATGGCATGGTGAAGGAGAAGATTATTTACCACATAAAAAGCACCCAGCAAAATAAGTAAGAAAATGGCCAGGACGGATGACTCAAGAGGTAAAACCACAAGTCTCTTCTCAATTTTTGATATAATGGAAGGTTCTGCCACAGGTTCCTTTTCCTTCTTCTTTTTCTTTTTAGAGAGTCGTTCCTTAACTGTATCTTCACTCTTTTCAGGCTTCACTGTATCTTTCTGTTCTACAACACTATCAGGACTCGAATCCCATGCCTTGATGACCAAAAAGTTATATCAAAAACCTTTATTTTTGAATAAGGAAAGTTAGCACACACTAGAACGCTCACATTGATTTTGAAAACTCCAGGTAACTGAAACTTGATTGAACGAGTGAAAACATTAAAAGCCTGTGACAATGCAATCCCTGACATGATGCATGCTGCTGGAGCAAGTACAAGCATAAGTCGCACCTGCGATTACAGCCAAAAGTAGTGGTGATTGGTGTGATAGCAGGTGAAACTAAAGAATGCAAAATTACAATAGGCAGTTAAAAGATTATTCATACCATAACTCCAGAAAAGTACACCGAAGTGACAATATACAGCACCGCAAAGGAGCTTGCATCAGACAATGGAGAAAAGCATGCCTAAGACAAAGAAGAACCTTTATGCTACGAGTCACAAAGAATAAAACTCATGATTACTAATGCAGCAAGAACTTTTCTATTAGGAATGAAACTTACAATGATGCCAGCTGGAACTAAGAATGCCAAAACATTAATGTCCATGAAGTAAGAAGGCCAAGTAGGGGGCTGATGCTCACTGACACTAGCAATTATTGGAATGTACTTGCTGGCATAAGTCCTGTTATAATGCAGTATGGTGAAATGAATAACCATAAAATATGACATAGAAACACCATAAGTTGACAAGTCAGGAATAATGACGGGAGAAGATTTTAGACCATGAAAAGAAAATGCATCTTAACTAGGATAGAAATATAAACAATTAAAATAATTTTTCTAGTAAAAAAATTAAGGAAGATTGACGATATCAACCCACAGATACGATCAAGCTTACCAGAAATCAAAGTAATGACTCTTATAATGACTTCTAACAGACATTCTAGATATTTTTGTTTAAAAAGATTGAAGAAGATAAAATAAGAGAAGAAAAATGAACAATGAATAAGATACATACGGGTCCAGCAGACTCAGACTTCTTCCACTCCATCCCTTTGTTGGGCTTGAAGCTACCAATGCGATAAGAACTGCTATAACAGCACAACAAACTGCCCTGAGGAATAAATAATTCAGGTCATCAATGCTAGTCTCTTCCATTATCTAGTTCCAAAATTAAATCATTAGTAGAAACTTACAATCCAATTGATACTACAAGTGTGACTGCTACTTTGAACATTGCTGGAGAAAGAATCCCTTTAATATAATAAACAAGAGCTACCACATGGATGATTATAAAAACCTGGAAATGAAAAAATAGAAACAGACAAAACAGGTGTAAAGAAAAGGAAAAATATAATAATAATTTAAAGCACTGGCTTTCGAAGAAAATCCCAATTGCCAATAGGAAATATATGTGGGGTTATCACATTGATCATAGGGACCCATTTCAATTTGTATACCTATGTCATAGTTCTTACAACCGAAAAAAAAGCGTAGTTCTTTTACTTCTTAGAAATCTTCTTGGGGTTCACTATCTACAAAGACAATTCTTCAGAAAACAAGGTGCATTGTGCAAGAATAAAAATGGCTATTAATAATGAATACGTAGCCGCAAACCACTTATCATTAATCAGCATATTATTTTCCAAATAAAATCTTGCAACAAAGAGACAGGGAAAATACCAAAAAAAAAAAAAAGAAACACTAAAAAAACAAAATAACAATTGATAATAATTAAGATACTGACCAGGAAGGACGCAAAGTGCTCTGAGGTCATCACGGCATTAAACCCAACAACAGGCACTAACGAGGCCAACAGAGTTCCCAGCACAATCTACGGGAAAAGAAAAAACGCCAATATTGAGCCAACAAATTTTGACAGCTTTGTAGACAATTTTTCTCCTATAAAAATTGGTGATATACAATCACATACTATCTCAAGAGACATCTTTCATAATCCCGAGTCACCACAAACAGATAGCATATTTATTTTCACATCCAATTCAATTATTATCTTGTACATCATCTTCCATAATAGTGCAAGTTGCCATGAAAAGTTAGCAATATATTAAAAATGGCATCCCTTTAACACCTGCTCATAGACAAGCAATGTGTTCTTGATTAATAACAGATCAATTTGAAATGCCATAAAATTAACATTGGTGCAATTTGATCGTGGCATAAGACTTGTTGTAAGAAAGTTCAATCCCTTGCCTCAGGAATAAAGAAAAAAAATAAGGCAAGTACATATTGCAGCGTTTATCAACAAATTAAGCATTGTTATAAGAGAAAGTTCACTTCTTTGAATAGGGTGCATGGCAAGCCTGTGACTAAGACTGATATAATAAGTGATCTACTTATGTGCATATGGTACTATTTTTTTTCTCACATGAAAGGTTCAAACTACAAATATTATGGACGAGTCTTCAACCATTCGATTTTTCATTATTCATATTTATGGGTATTATTTTCATCTGTATAGAAAAATTACTTAAAAAGAAAACCTGCAACTGCAAATAGTGAAACTTACAAGAGGAGCATATGCAATGTACAGGCGAGAAGAGTAACGACCAGTTACAATGCACAAAAGCACATGCATTGGAATAAGATTGATAATAAATGTATATCCTCCCCAAGAGCAAACCTGAAATACAACACAATACTATGAGTCAGGAGAAAATAAGATATACAGGCAAAAAGCAACATAAGCATGCACAACTCACCATGTAAAAGTAGGCAATAGCATTTAAGGTGGCATAAAAGAGGGATCCTGTATTCAATGTCTGCATATTATATATGAATTACTTTAGAGCATATCAGTCACATTATAATTAGATTTTCCAAAAAACAAACATTAGTGCAAGAATTTAAGACTGCAAACTCATCATTGATCAAGTACAACTAGTCTACTTTCAGGATATAGAAAAATATTATCATGTGTAAATTTAATAATCCAAATAAGAAGCAACTACTTACAGATTATAATCAAAGAATTACCTTAATATAAAGAAAAAAAGTGAAGATCAAAGCAAATATAGCCACGGCTTCATTGTCATAGCTTCCAGCAACAGATCGAGATATATATGATGGAACCTGAAAAAAAGTGCAAAAAAGGACATAATTGAGTTTCTTATTAAAAAAATGGCCTATTATACCAAAGAGTCATGTTATTTAATATCACTGCACATAAAGACGTACAGCAGCTTATGTAGATAGATGATAACCTAACTGGCTTCTGCATGCTGTGTGTATTTCAAATTTGTTTCAAAAGTTAAGACCAATAAGCTCAAGGAAAGAGAGAAGATCACCAAAGTGGAAATCATCAAATAGTAGCACAAAGAAAAAGTCCAGAGCAGCGGCTGAGGGTTATAATAATAGTCACATAATCCAAATTGAGTCCAGAAACTTTCACCAGTCACCACACAAAGGAGACTCTCTTGGCCAAAGTTATCGAGAATTTCTATCATAGAATACATTTTCAAATCACAGAAAAAAAGAATATGACATATGTTGGCGAGTGCCAGGAATCAGAGTAATCATGAGTTAAAAGGCTGAGTGAAATAAACAAACTTTCAGAAAATATTTTAAGCATTACAAATACCAGTTGCATATTATACCATAGCCAAAAGGGCAGCAGCTGTCAATCCAGCTCCAGCACCCTTAACTTCCTAAAAGAATCCAACGCAACATTTTAAGTAAATTAGAACTGAAAGCTGTAACCTGAGCCAATGACCTGTGAGATTATGCTACCTTAGTAAGAAGGTAAGTCGCCCATGCAGCAAAGGCAGAGAATATTGGCGCAGTAAATACACACACAGTCTCCACAGAAAGAGGAATATTTAAAGAATTCAAAATCCTAAAATGAGATAGTAAAAAATGGGTTAACCAACTTTAAATTAACTTCAAATTATTTCTGTTTTTGAATAGAAATAGTTGAGGGCCCTCGTTCAAAAAATACAATGCCAAAAAGAAAGATTACAATGAACTTGATTTCTTCCAGAAAATCATCAAACACTCACCCCCAAATTGTTCCAGCAGTCAATGTTAATCCAGGGTAAACCGTTCCACCTATAACACGACCAAGAGGATACCTTCAAAATAGTGAAACCAATTCTTAGGTTTGGTGGATTAGAAAAAAATGAATAAAAAGACAAGAAAAATAATGTCTTCAGAATGCCCAAAGCAATGATAATTGACATTACCAGGTTCGATCATCAAACCAATTCCAAAAATCATATATTCCATTCTTTGTCAGAAACTGGAACCAACAAAAACACAAGTTATTTGAAGTGGCATTATAGTTAAAACACAATCACACACACATTAAAATAGTCTGACAGAAAATCAAACCTGTGTGACTCTATAATTGAAGTAAGGATCAAACTCATGTATCACACTCTCGTATTTTATAACCTGCAAATCATTCCTAGAAGTTATGTGACTTAATCAAAACCAGCCATTCACATAATTGTAAATCTTAGTCTTTTGTTTTTTCCTTCTTTCCTCTTTAGCGGAGGATTTTTGGTCTTGTTGCATAGACCAATAGACCTAGTAATGCAAGGGCAATTACTAACGATTTTTCAGAGAAGTTGTCCAATAACAATAGCACCAAAAAACAATAACCTTTCCGTAACATCTCTTCCTTTGATAATTTTCTTACAAAATTTAAAATTTCAAAATAGGATAAATCGAAAGCAACACTTCAACTTTTTCCCATTTGACATGATTCTCGAGTCAACTAATGTAATAAAAACTGATATTGGAAGCGTAATTCACATATAGAGAAACTCAGACTAGAGAGGCTCCTCTAACACAGTTCTCTAAGCAAGAAAAAAAATTCTAACCGTAGAGATCAGATCAACCGATCTGGAAAAGGAAAACAGCGGGAAGTGAAAATTGAAGAGCTTACCGAAAAGAGTCGGATCGAGAATGCAAGAACGCCGATCAGTAAAAGGATAAGGAAAGATAAGACATTGCCGAAAGCGTCTCTGAGAGTTAACCTTTCCAATGTGTCCGGGGCCGCCATCGACGGCCGAATCGAGCTCAGACAGAGAGAGTGTGTGTGGGAGAGGTTTTAGCTGGTGGCGGAGGGAGAGACGACTTTGACACTCTTTGGTAAAAATATTAACTCGACCGAGAATCTGTGTAAATGACAAAAATAACCTCGTAAGACGTCATACGTATATTAGTTTTTGTTAACGTGGCTTTATGTGATTGGACGAAACATTGATTGTTAGCGTGGCTTTATCTGATTGGGCAAAGTATGAACCGGTTTATGTCTTGAATTAAAAGCTGGTCAAAAGGAGGGAGCTTTTGGCGGTTTGGTCTGAGACTTGGTCCAGTTCGGTTCAAGAATTAAGAAAAGCCTCTCTCGAATTATATTTAATCACCTGGATTGACTCTGAATCAACCAAAATGGATCAGGACGAGGGCCAGAATTAGGTTTCTCGCTTCTCCTCTTGCGCAAGGCTAGTTGGCCACCACGACAAGCATCTGCGAATCCCCTATTGCAGTCGGTGAAGCCTCCTTATTAGTTAGTCACTCTCTCTCTGGGGTTATTCCGGTCTCAATTGCGGTTTTGATCTATTTCTTTCATAATCTATGTACTTATGTTTTTTTGGGGATTTCTTGATAATTGCACCTCTCTGAAGTTTCTTTGATTAATCAGATTCTGGTGGGTGTTTGTATGGCTTATGGATGTGAATTCCACATCGAACGTATAAGTTGTACGTTTTTGGAAAGGAAAAAATGATTGTTGTAGTTGTTTGTCAAGCAGAATGTTTTCCTACTTTTTGGAGTTTCTGCAGTGTGGAAGTATCATTCTGGAGTATCTGCAGTGTCGAAGTATCAATGTATACATAAAAAAAATTTGAACTTCTTACATGTAGATGATTTGATGGTATGGGAATCGTACCCACAATGTTACAGTTAAACTCGTTTCACCTGGAACTGCACTAAAAAAAACACTCTAAATCCACAAAAATTCCATGCTAATTGCAATGTTATAAATCAAATTTGTTTTGTATTTAGCTCCTCGTGAAACAATAGATTCTGGTTGCTACTGGCTAGTTTAAGGTCGCCATTTATGTTTATATACTTGTTTGTCATTTCTATTGTTTCTCTTTCTAGAGGGGGTATACAGGTTCTCTAAGTTCGGAGTTTGTCTAATCTTTTTATTCGACAGCTGATAATCATGGCAGCTTTGAAAGACCTTCTTCCCCCTGTCAAATCAACCACGGCGTCATACTATGATCACACAAGTGATCCATGGTTCAAGCAACGATTTAGCAATTTTGAAGCAGAACGCTCTTCTGTTTTCAAGCCAAATCCTGTGCCTCCTTACTTGAAACGTGCAGGATTTGTTCCAAGGAAGGTGGAGGATTTCGGGGATGGCGGTGCCTTTCCAGAGATTCATGTAGCTCAGTACCCACTTGATATGGGTAGAAATAAATCCTCAAAGCCTGGGTCTAAGATTCTTCCTGTTACTGTTGATGCCCAAGGAAATGTTGCATATGATGCTATTGTCAAACAGAACGAAAATGCTAAAAAGATTGTTTACTCACAACATAAAGATCTTATTCCAAAAATCTTAAGAAGTGAAGAAGAGGAAGATAATGAAGATGAGGATTTACTGAAGGAGATTGAAGAAACCACAGAGGATACAAAAGCTGCCCTTGAGAAGATTGTAAATGTAAGATTGAGTGCAGCTCAGCCAAAAAATGTACCCAAGCAATCATCTGACTCAAAATTTATCAAGTACAAGCCATCGCAACAATCAGCCGCCTTTAATTCAGGTGCTAAGGAAAGAATTATTAGAATGGTGGAGATGCCTGTTGACCCACTTGAGCCTCCAAAGTTCAAACATAAGCGTGTTCCTAAAGCTTCTGGTTCTCCACCTGTGCCTGTTATGCATTCTCCTCCTAGGCCTGTTACTGTAAAGGATCAGCAGGACTGGAAGATTCCTCCATGTATCTCAAATTGGAAGAATCCAAAAGGTTACACCATTCCACTCGATAAGCGTCTTGCAGCAGATGGAAGAGGCCTTCAAGAGGTTCAGATAAATGATAATTTTGCCAAGCTTTCTGAGGCATTGTATGTAGCAGAACAGAAAGCAAGGGAAGCAGTGGCAATGAGATCAAAGGTTCAAAAAGAGATGCTTATGAAGGAGAAGGAGAAGAAAGAGCTTGAACTTCGAGCTTTAGCCCAGAAAGCACGGTCTGAAAGAACTGGAGGTGCACCACTAAGTGCTGTTCCCATGACATCTGAGAGAAGTACTATCGATACAGTCGAAACGAGGGGTGATTACGAGCGCGTGAGGGAAAAAGAGAAGGATTTCCCAAAGGAGACAAGGGAAGAAAGGGAAGAACGGTTACAGCGGGAGAAGATTCGTGAGGAAAGACGCAGAGAGAGGGAAAGGGAGAGGAGGTTAGAGGCCAAAGATGCAGCAATGGGAAAGAAAAGTAAAATTACGAGAGATAGAGATCGTGATGTTAGTGAAAAGGTTGCTCTCGGCATGGCCTCTACTGGAGCAGGTAGAGGGGGAGAGGTTATGTATGACCAGAGGTTGTTCAACCAGGAGAAAGGAATGGACTCTGGATTTGCCACTGATGATCAATACAATGTGTATGACAAAGGCTTATTTACTGCCCAGCCCACCCTCTCAACACTTTACAGGCCTAAGAAGGATACAGATGCTGATATGTATGGAGGTGCAGATGAACAGTTGGATAAGATTATGAAGACTGATCGCTTTAAACCCGATAAGGGATTTTCTGGTACTGCTGAAAGGGCAGGCCCAAGAGACAGGCCTGTTGAATTTGAGAGGGATGCTGAAGAAGCCGATCCGTTTGGGCTAGATCAGTTCTTGACAGAAGTGAAGAAGGGTAAGAAAGCCATGGAAAAGGTTGGTGCAGGAGGAACCATGAGAGCAAGTGGTGGCTCATCAACTCGAGACGGATACGATGGTGGCTCGGGTCGAACTCGCATTGGATTTGAAAGAGGCCACTAAAGCCACCTTAATGTCTTGATATGGGCTGTGTTGGAATGGTAAGTAGCTATGCTTTTCTTAGAAACTAAAGTCCTTTTCCAGCGTTTGTGGTAGAAATTTGGAATTTGCTTAAGAAGATGCAATAACAATGGCCCATGTATCTTTACTCGTTATGATAAGATTATGTTTGTTGTTAGTGATGTTTCAGAAATACCTCAGACAAGGACTTGTGAGTATAATCCTCAAGTGAACCCGATCCGCGGGTATGGATTATAGTGGGAGTATTAATTGTTTTGAGGAAAGGTGATAATTAGGGTCTTGGCCGCCGCAGCAAGGATGCCCAGGCAGGGCTCACCCCCTCAGGCCTCAAATGGTGATTTGAAGTCGAGCTGCAGGCCTTCGGCCAATCCTTTGTCTGTTTTACACCACATGGTTATTCTTAAAAATGCCGCAGCATTCCTGTGTACACCAGGCCTAGGTAGGGTCCAACCATGACCCGGCCGAGCAATTTTCTTAGAAATGTTGCGGCGTTCCTGTGTGAAACGAGGCCCAGATTGGGGCTAGACTCCAACCAGGCTTAGATCGGCTAGGGGGCGTACGCCCAAGCTGAGGCGATGGGACTTTAATATGTAATTCTCATCCACTCCACTAATCCAACAACGTGGAATCAGAGATTAACTTGATTCTAATGGAACTCCTAGCCGGTCTGTGATAAATTATTTTTGAAAACAGCTTACGATGCCATTTCTAACTCTTGCAGTTTCATGTGTCTTCAAAACAGTATAAACTACACCCTATAATCCCTTGAAACTATTGAAGGTGCTTTAAAATCTTTTCATAGTTTTCTGCAGGAGATTAGTAAACAGATCCACTTGTTTCTAGATCACTTCCGGTGTTTTCCAAAACAGTTTCTGAAAACTACTCTTAAACATATCCAACTTATTTATTACCACTTGCAAAAAACATAAATAGCTGGGAAACATTACACCCACAGGATTTAAATAACTCGGATGTAGTCTCAATCAAAACAGCCAACTCTCGAGCCATCAAAACTTCTATGCAAATATATTTGAGTCACTCTGCTGAATATTTGGGAAACACTGTTTCATCAGCGTGGCGCAATAGTTTGAAGACTTGGCCTGCAGCAGACCAAATATGAAAGTGTTAAATAGATAAAAATTTGTATCATAATTTTCATAAAAATCCAGCATTGTTGGAAACTGAATTTGCGTGAAAAACCTAAGACGTGAAAAAACCACGGACAGATGAGAGAAATCACTAATAAAAATTGGTACAACGAGCTTTGCGGCTTAAGCATATATTTATAGCAAAAAAAGAATCTCTAGTCATACTAGAATTGAAAACCCTATTCCTGCAGGAATTAGAAAAATTTTAACGTGGTTCAAACCGGTCTGACTCAATTAAAATCTGAGTCACACTAAACCCTAACACCTTCTTATGGGAGGGGAGAGCTACATAGCAAGCATCAATCATAAGAAATCATGAATCTTCTGATGCTTTAGAAGATGTCTTCAAAAACTTACTATTGATGTTTGTTATGTAGCTGTCCTTTTGCTAAAACTCGGCCCCCTCCCATAAGAAGGGAGGGCCATCTCTTAATAATGCTCTATATTTTTATGACAGTACAATACCACGTTAAGCTTTGAATGTCATCAACGAATGTTAGCTTGTTTGATGAAACATCCAATACCTGTAAGTTGACTAAGGTCGAAAGGCCTTCCATTTGTTGGATCCATTATGGCTCAAGTATAGTTCTTCCAAAGTGCAAGAGTTCGGGCTTGTCCAGGACATGTTGTCCATGGCCGCCCATAGTGTTATGTTAGAATTACTTTCCTTTTATGTAATGCATTTGTATTTCTTTTCTTTCTATTTGGGACAAGTGACTCGTCGCCACATAGCATGTACACTGCTACCATGGTGGAGATGATGCAGATTGTTCTTTAGGGGAGAGAGGCATGATAGCACGTAAACTCTCCCTACCCACTGATGTAATTTGCTGTTAATGAATAAAAAAATTTTTTACATACAAACTCTTTTTATGTTCACTATGTTCAATGACGTTCTTTTAAATTAATCTCGCTCGCATATTGCTCGTCCGTTAGACACAAAGCCCGCTTTAACGTCGTGGGCAATCGGTGTCGTTGGCACATCTCATAGGCTGACTCGTTGTTTTTCTCAACAATGAGAGTCACACGGTCCCTCTCTAGTCCCTCTTAAAGTAGGACCGTGACACAAAGTAACGCATCCCTTCAAGTTTTAGAGAAATGAAGAAAATGCAACAGTCAAAAGCCTCTCTTTGAGTTAAATTACATAAAAGAATGTATCAATGTTTTTCCTTGATTGTTTCATCGCAGGGAAAGAATGCAAATGTAAATAAAAATGAGTTATGTGAATATCCGTCTGCAAGTTTTCGAAAACTTTTTATGGAAAATAGAGAGCTACCTGTAATCTGTTGGAACTAAGTTCAGGTATCTGCAACTGGTGGACATGGTCAATTTCCTCTATCTTAGTCACTTCATCCTTAGATAAGTAAGTTCCTTGAGTTTGCTGGAGACATTGGACAGTCCATTGAGTGAAGTGATATCATTGAAAGAAACATAAAAGACCAAAAGCTTCTTAAAAATACTGACGTTGGGGTGCTCCTCAAGTTATTATCTCTCATCCCCCGCTCCTGTAAATCAATGATAGAGAAATAGATATAAGGCTCTGTATGTCCTCCTAGTAGTACTGCAAACAACTCATTAAGTGTGGCAGCCCACTCTATGAAGGCCAGGAAAGGCGGTATGGATCCAGCCCATATCAAAGGGCACAATCCCACATCGCTTGAAAAAGTAAAAAAATGCATGGTTTATAAGTATGGTTCTCCTTTCTACCTAGTACAACGCATTTTTGGCTAACCCCAAGAACAAAACTGTGCGGGCTTCGGTCCAAAGTGGACAATATTGTACCCGGAGCACCAGGGGACATTACAAATGGTATCAAAGTAAAATCCCAACCGAAAGTGTGGCTGACGAGGACATCGGATCCCCAAGAGGAAGAGATTGTGGCAACTTGCCCTGTGAAAGCCAAGAAAGGCCCAAGTGTGGGTCTGACCCATATCAGGGGGCACAATCCCACATCGCTTGGGAGAATAGTTTGTGATTTATTTTATCTTAATGGAAATTAACACAGCAGACTCTATAGTTTGTGATCAACGACAAGTCAAACCCTGAATAAATTTTACGAACAACTAAAGTCCTAAACTATTGGAAAAGAACGTCTATGACCTCACAGTCACGTTTTCCGTCAAAATTCGTCGATGTTAATGCCTTAGTTTCATTGATGCTAAGGACCGTCGAATGGAGACGAAGAATGTCAATTATCATGAGACAAGGGACGTCCCTCCTGCTCGTTAGAAGATGGACGATTGTTGGAACAATTATCGGGCAATGGCGGGCGATTGTCAATAGCCATTGGATTGAGGAAAGATGTCATTTGCTTGGAATTGACGGCTATGATTGAATCTGTCATTTTCCAAAGGCGATGGTGGACAATTGTCCATGACCATTAGATCAAGGGATGGACGTCCCTTATAGGGATTGACGGGTCTACCAAACTCCCTCAGACATCTCTTATACACATCCAAATACATGTACATCCTTTTAAGTTCAGTCTACAACGGATGTTCTTCATATTAAGATTGACGTTTGTTTTTACCTGAACGACGCCGTTTTAAGACAAGAGACATCCATTCTGAGGCTAGTGACGTCCAAATTGGCAGAACGACGTAGTCTTAGGTTGAGAAATGTCCATTTATGGATGAGAGACTTCCGAAATTGGTCGAGTGACGTCCGTTTTGGAAGAGGGAAGTCTGTCTTAATTGAGTGAATTCACGTTTTTTTAAAAACGTGTGTGTCTTGCACGTGACCCTTAAACGTTAAAGAATTTGAAGTCCATCCTGACCGTCCATTCCGATCAAGGGACGTCCCTCGCTGGATCCAACGGCCATGGACAATTGTCCGCCATCGCCTTTGGAAAATGATAGATTCAATCATAGCCGTCAATCCCTATAAGGGATGTCTCTCCCTCGATCCAACGGCCATGGACGATCATCCACCATCACCTTTGGAAAATGGTAGATTCAATCTTGGTTGTCAATCCCTATAAGGGACGTCCTCCCTCGATCCAACAGCCATGGACGATTGTCCACCATCGCCTTTGGAAAATGATAGATTCAATCTTGGTCGTCAATTCCGAGCGGACGACGTCTTTCCTTGATCTAACGGCCATTGACAATCGTGCGCCATCACCCGATAATTGTTCCAATGACCGTCCATCTTCCAATGGGTAGGAGGGATGTCCCTCATCTCCCGATGATTGACGTCATTCGTCTCCGTTCGACGGTCCTTAGTGTCAACTAGGGGTGTGCAAAACCAAACCGAACCGAAACAGGTCATTTTATGTTGGTTATGTTCGGTTTTGCATAGTGGAAAAACCGGTGTTGGGTTCATATTTTCAAAAACCGAAAAAGTCGGTTTGGTAGTCGGTTTGTCTTTCTCAAAATCGACAAAACCGAGCGTCCTCCCTTCAAATAACTTTGTCTTCCTTCAAGACTCTTCATGTGAGACTCTAATGGGTGATTATTCTAATAATTTGTTCGCTTTTTTATTTAGATTAGATTTTTTTTTTGTTATATAATAGGTTCTTGATCCTAGAACCACTACAAGTATATTAGATCTTTATACAAAGCTCTTTTGGAAAGGTTTTTGGTTTATGGAAAGGTTTTTTTGCAACGTTAATCATGGTGTGTAAGGTTTTTTGTTTAAGCACAGTTGAGATTGTTTTGAAAATGATTCGATACGCAGAATTCAATGGTTTTTGCAAGGGAATGAACACAAATAGTACAAAGTGTTCATGCAGTTGCATTCTTTAATTTATGGTTTCACTTTAATTTGATTATTTTTATATTTGAAGAAAAAAAACATAAGAGGGAATGCAAAACCGGAACCGGAACCAAATTTCCTGTTTGCTTATGGTTCGGTTCCCCAAAATCAAAATATCCGTTTCGGTTTGGCCATTACCAAACTGAAACTGATTGGTTCAGTTCAAATTTTTATTAAAACCGAACCGAACCGGAATTTGAACACCTCTAGTGTCAACGAAACTAAAGCGTTAACGTCTATAGATTTGGACGGGAAATGTGACTGCGAGGTCACCGACATTCTTTTCTAATAGTTCAAGATTTTAGTTATTCACAAAATTTCTTTAAAATTTGACTTGTCGTTGATTTCAAACTATAAGGTCTGCAGTGTTAATTTCCCCCCTCTTAATCTATTACTGGCTCCACTCCACAATTTACTTTACTACACGTCGACTTGCCCACTCGGTGTCGTCAGACAGGGGAGAACTCCTTTCATTTGAAATGGAGGTAACAGTGGCAGATCTCATTTGAACGAAAGCAGAGCCCCCTCCTCTCAAAGTCAGAGAGCGATGGAAGCCCTCCTCACTAACTGTGTGCAGCACAGTCTTCGCCACTTCATGTACCGCAACGCTATTTTCATGTGCGAGCGTCTCTGCGCTGATTTCTCCTCTGAGGTCTTGTTTCTCTTCGCGCGCTGTTTTGGCTTTTTTTTTTCTTTTTTATTTTTTCTCTTGGCCGTTTGGTCCGGGAGAAATCTTCTGAAAGAGAAAGCTGTCTTTGGTTTATCAATTCTTTTGAGTTTTCTTCCTTTGTGAAAGTCGTTTGTTGCTCATTAAGGTCTGCACTTCGACTTAGCTAGGCTAAATATGGAAATTTTCATATTTCAGCTCTCCAAGTTTCTTTTGTTTTGGTTTTTATGATAGTTTTGATTAATTAATTTGTAATCTAGCTTCCATTCAACCTCCAGTTTTACTTCTTTAAGTTGAATGAAATACTGTAAGACTCTTGCCTCGTAATTTTGTATCGGAAAACATCAATCCAAAAGGGGATTATTTTACTGAAGAATCTAACATCATATTATATTTTATTGTCAACGAGAATCTTTTCAGTGTGGTAGTTCTTGTTTAATATCATTAGTTAATTTATATTTTTCATATTAGCTTCATCGTTCTGCCTTGCCATTTATATTTCTTCTCTTAGGAATATTTTTATCTCTATATTATATGCTATTTTAGTGAATTTCAGCTGTGTGAGCGGAAAAAAATTTAAATTTTCAGCTTCTGAATAGTTTCTCCTTTTTTTTTTCAGGTAAATTTGCAATTGTTGGCTTCCTGTTATTTGCACAACAATCAAGCCTTTTCTGCTTACCATATTTTGAAGGGTATTGAATTGTTATCTTTCAAGCCTGTGATCATTGACCAATTGATGACAATTCTCTTAAAACTTTTTTTCTCCCTCTTCTGAAAACTCCTTATATGTCTTTCTTTATTATTGTGTGAAGGAAAACAGATGCCTCAATCCAGATACTTGTTTGCTGTATCATGCTTTCAGATGGATCTTCTTAATGAAGCTGAAGCTGCATTATGTCTGCCTACTGAACCCGGTGCAGAGGTAGTGAACCACCTTATGTGGGTGATTATGGGTCTGTCTTCTAGATCCACAAATTTTGTTAGCCAACATCAAAAGAAAGTATTTAAAAATTTTAATGCCAATATGCTTTCAATTTTATTATGCCTGTTAACAACAATCTGTCGGATAACTTGTTCTTTGGTATTTTTATTGGTTCTTTGGTATCATCATTAGTTTTTGGCTCATGCAGATACCAAATGGTGCAGCTGGTCATTACCTTCTTGGAATTATTTATAGGTTGCTTATTTTATCCTCATTTTTTTGCCTACATCTGTTTTGCTTTACTGGTAATATCGCTCTCATGACATTTTCTCCAAATACTTTTGAAATATTTTGAAGCCTATATTCTAAGGGTAAAAAAAACATGTCCTGACCTGGTTGAACGAATTTCAATCTTAAGAAGAGCGATTGATGGGAATTTTAAACAATCAGTTTTAGGTTATATTTTTTTTATTGGGTATCCCTGTGAAATGACTCATGTCTTACATTTTACTCACCGTAGGGAGATAATGGCTATAACGTACTATATGCCATTATTTTACTCTAAAGTTTTCAATTTTTATATTCATAAAATTTCTTGGATGCATTAATTGTTTTTCCAATGCATTTGTTTGTCATTACTAACTGGGATATTCTGTTTTAGGTACACTGATAGAAGAAAAAGTTCAGTTCAACACTTTAAACAGGCATTGTCTCTCGATCCTTTAATGTGGGTGGCGTACGAGGAACTATGTGTACTAGGTTGGTACAAATTATTTCTGTGGGGGTTGACAGTGTATTAGTGCATCAATGGTCTTTTTTGTTTCTATTTTTTTTTTAACTGTGTAAATCTCATTCGAAGCACATATCAAGTCCACCAATGCCTTTTCATCTGAAGGAGATGAAAAATTTCTGATAGTCTCTTCATGTCATATATGTAAAATTTCAACTAGAATCAATAGACTTCTTTAGTCATTGGGTTGGCTCTTTTAGTTTCTGTGGTGAATAATAACGTTGAGATCATATAATGCTCACATCACTAGGTGCTGCGGAAGAAGCAACTGCAGTTTTTAGTGAGGCTGCTGCTCTTCGTATACAAAAGCATTACCTGGATCAAGGATCTGTTTCTCAAACCTGTAAGACTTCAAATGAGGATTATAACTCTGTCACTTCAAAGAATTCTGTTCCAGAAAATTCTAGTACAAGGCAATTGAAAAATATCCAAGGCAATAACCTAAGAGACAGTCTTGGAAGTTGTCATGGAGCAGCTGTCTTTGGAGGAGCTGCAAGTCAGTCTACAAATGGAGGTTCTTCTATTTCAACATTCTGCAATACCCCTTCACCGACTGTTCAACAGGTTGTGTTTATGGTTCAGTAGTGGGAAAATCTAAAGTTATTCATTGAGTCTCTTTCTCTCCCTCTCGATTCGTACTGTGAAATTATGGACATGCAGTAGGGGGGGATTTTTTTTATCTGCTTTCTACATTTTCCCAAGATATGTCATTAGTAATATGGCCAGTAAAATTGAAATATTATTACTGTTTAACTGACCATTTATCTCTTGAACAAAACTAGTTCTATTTAACTCTTGCTTTTAATCGGGAACCTGTAAGTTCATTCTCTTTTGTGCTGGATCTATAATTAATCATGTATCAAGACAAAAATTTGTAATTATTTACTTTCTATGAACAACAATTTCATGTAATTATTTAGAGTTTGTTATGAATCAAATCTTACTGGTATTGATGGGCAGCAAAGTTGAACCACGACAAGTATGAACTGATTTTCCTTCCACACTTAACACAACCAGCACAAGTAACACAGAACAATTAACATGAACATCATAAAACTAACACCTCGACAACAGAACACAATAAATGAAAACACCACAGGTCTGTAACTCTAGCCTGGAAAATAACCACGAGATATACTTGGAAAACTTCAGCTACTCCCTAACAATAGTCAAGCAGAAAACACAGAATAATCATAATCCCTGTCGATCTTCCCTCCTGCCTTTATCTCCTCCCCTCCTTCTCCACTCTCCACTATCTATCTAACAACCTTGCCAACTCAACTCATCCAAATGACCAGAATTGCCCTCCTTTCAAGATATATTTCCCCTTCTTTTATAAGTCATCCCAAAACGAGTCTTCCCTTTATGCACTGTTGTAACAGGTATATTTACATCTATGTCCATGCTTATTTTAATTTCATTTGATACACAAGTGAAGTGGAAATGCTTGTGTTTGACACACCATTTTATACCTGTTGAAATGTTGAACACACCATTGCACTTTTTGTGCTTGCTACATGCGATAGGGAGACTGGGAATTCATCCCATTCGAGCAATTTTTTTAACTCTATGCTGGACCTGTAATAGCTTTTCGTTTTAAACTGCAAAATTTTGTCACTGTTTTTTATTATCAAGCTACTGAGGTAATTTACTTTCAATGAAAAATTATTCAAGTCTTTATAGCATATAAACCAAATATTTTGAGCCTATTTACACCTGTGTCTATCTCTTTTGTATTATTTGTACATAGACCATTGCTCATAATTCTAATATCTGCAGTTGTCTGGCATTGCTCCTCCTCCTCCATGTAGAAATCTTCTGCCAAATGGTCCGATCTTGAGCACAGCTGGTGTAGAGTGTTCTCCAAGATCAACAATAAATTCCACGATTCCAGCACCACGAAGGAAATTTGTAGATGAAGGGAAATTGCGCAAGGTTGTAGACAGTAAACTGTCTTTTTATTTTATCGATCAAGGATAATTTTTTTGCTTATGGACTGCTAAGAACAAAATGATTATTTCTATTTTGGTGAATGTGTGGGCTCCATTTAATAAACATGTATATGCTTTCCTTTTTTGCTCTTTGTTTTTCTATTACCATCAGATATTCTTCTTGAATGAATATGTCTAATTTGCTGCAAATTTTTGGTTGGCCTTTTACATGCAATTACCAAAACTATGTGAATAAATTGAAATGACCAAGGTATTAGTGGTCTTATTTCCTCGGTAAGGATATTTTAGCACATTGTTCCAAATATTCTTTTTTCTGAAACTAGTGTGTATGCATCGGATACTTGAATATGTATTTTCCTACATCTCGTTTAGACAACTCTAGACATTTTTCTTCATGTTTTGGCTTCTTTCACAGGATCACCGTTTGGTTGTATTCTTGGGATATAAATGCACCCCAAGTTTTTATGACATTTTATTCTTTTATTGTGATAGCATAATGTTTGTTACCTTAACGTGGTTTTTTGTGTAAACCTCAGATTTCAGGGAGATTATTTTCTGATTCTGGTCCTCGACGAAGTACAAGGCTAGCAGGAGATGCATCAGCTAGTAATGGAACTAATAACTCCACTAAATATCTTGGAGGTTCCAAGTTAGGTTCTATGGCATTTCGTTCCATCACACTGCGTAAGAGTCAGCAATCCTTGGAAAATATTGATGAAGGTGAATCATTTTCTTTTCCACACTATATACTCAAGCTGAAGAGTATGAGGAACTTTCAAATTATTTTATGGTTACTGAAACTTTCAACTTTGAAGACTTAGAAATGAATGATTAAATGAGAGTGTTTTGGAAGGGTTTCTTAGGACGAATCAATCTTCTTTTTTGTTTGTATGCTTACCAATATTACTGATGCTTCTGATATATAGACTCTGCCATGTTGAACTTAGCAATAGTTCCTGATTATTTATTTTGTAATTCAAATTTCTTCTTCTTTTCATTATTATTATTATTGTTGCTGGAAGTCTTCCATTTACAAAGCAGATTTGCACAAAATTGTAGTTACACAAAGACTTTTATGAGCATGTTTGCTATCAAAATTCAGATAAATCTATTCTTCCGGGTTGCATGTGGTGTTGTGTCTTGTTCTGACAAATGTGTTGGGTTGTTTGATTAATGTTATCTTATAATCCTGGTTGCTACCCAATGTTTACTTGCTTAATTCTCTTCATTTGCTCTTCGGAGACAGGGATGTCGAATGAGGCTTTTGATGATTCCCGTTCTTGTAGTACGGCCTCTGTTTCTAGTTCATCTTCTCATTGTGATAGTAAAGCTCCTGAGAGAGATGGAACGGCCATGCCAGTTAGTAGCACCATAACAGATGGTTCAAAAACTAATAATGGTGCCTCTGAAATATTAGACCTTTTAAGAACTCTTGGGGAAGGCTATAGACTTTCTTGCATGTATCGGTGTCAGGTATCATTCTTATTGTTAAAGTAATGAGAGTTAAAACTATTATAACAATTATTGATGAAAATAATTAGGATGAAATGTTCAACTTGTTTTTCCAATTGCTTCCTGTGGTGCAGGATGCTATAGTTGTCTACAATAAACTTCCACATAGGCATTATTGTACAGGATGGGTGCTTTCTCAGGTACTGGTGGTGGTTGTGTTCCTGCTTCTCATTTTTGAATATTTACTCTTTCCACATTATCTGCTAAAGCAAGCGGTCTGCAATGATGTTTATTGACGTTAGCAAGTTCAATATAAATGACGGTTTTGCTAAAATTAGTGCTGTTTCAGTTGATAGTTAATGGTTAGGTTCTCGTCCATGAGAATGAATTTTTTTAATTTATTGTGTAAAGAACAAGAGTACATTATGTATGTTATTGTATAAATACGTGAAGAGTCTTGTTTTGACTCCAACTCTCCAATAAATTGTCAGATAACTCTTGCAACTGGGTCTGTTTATTGTATTTGTGGTTTTCTTTGTTGTGCACCCTTACAGAATATGTCATGGGTGTTATTTTCATCAAAACCATTTGAGTGTAACATAGATAAGTAATTTTCATATATAATCCATAGAGATGGGGGTTATGATCTCTAGAAATTTTGTTATTTAGTATGTAAATCTTCTTCTTCTCTGGTCTTTGCCCTCAAATTAGTCCCTCCATGTACTTTGAATAAAGTTAGTTTGAATTGTGATTTCAAATACTCTAAAAGTACCTCCCAGCCTTTGATTTAAATGATCTGAGAATTTTTATTTTTATAGCTTAATTTTGTGTTTGTAGTTTCGCTGTTTCCCTTGGTACATTTTGTACACAAAGAAGATATTCATTTTCACCTATAAAAAAATCTTGTAATTTCTAGAAAACAGATTTATGTTTTCTCAAACACTAGATCTATTCTGATGCAACTATTGCATAGTGATTCATGTGCTAGAAGTCTAGATTGGGGTAAGCATATCACCTTCTCTTTGAAATATTCGAACTGCAGGTTGGGAAAGCATACTTTGAATTGGTAGATTATTTGGAAGCTGATCGAGCCTTCAGTCTTGCTCGCCAGGCATCACCTTACAGTTTAGAAGGAATGGATGTATATTCTACAGTTTTGTATGTGAGTTCTTTAACATTTGTTGGTTATCACTTATCACCGTATTAGCACCAAAGGATTATGTTTGAAAATTTTATTCTTGGTTGCACTATTGAGGAATCATTAACTTGATAAAAAAAATCACCCATAAGTAGACATAATAAGAGTATTTATTTAATTGGGGAAGGGGCCCAGGAACAAGGCTAATATGTATACCTATAATTGTCAATGAGTGATTTTTTCAGTGTCGGCGATGGAATGAAATCTAAGTTTGAAAAGCCTGCAAATTTTTGTCAGTTTTACTCCATCCAGGGACTTTTTTAAACTCAGGAAATAACTTTGTTGTGACTATAACCTAGAGCTTTGCGTGTAAGAAAAGCCGCAGAAACTGGAATAGCTCATAACGTTGGTCCCTATAGATGTTTTGATTAAAACCACCAAATATGCTAAACAGCCTGACATAGCCTGTCATAAGTAAGGATAATAAATGAATTAGAAATTACTAATCAATGTAGTAAGAATTTGTTTTTTCCATCTTAATTTGTCTTGTATTTTCCTGAACCCACAAAGTTGTCACTCAGGTCCTTTGAATTTTTAATGCAGCATTTGAAGGAAGACATGAAATTAAGTTACTTAGCTCAAGAACTGATAGCAACTGATCGCTTAGCTCCTCAATCTTGGTAAGTAAGTGAAACTTCGGTTGATAATTAATTCTGGCTTCTTGAAACAGTCCATGAATGCTTCTGAGTGATATTGCTTGGTTCTTTCTTCTAGTTTGTTTTATCATAGTATTTCTATCTCTCTATTATGTTATTTCGAAGGATAGTTTGTCACCAGAAATAAACTTGTATGGGGAAGTTTGTAGTTGTTGCAGCCAACAAACTCATAAACTGCATCAAGACATGTATCACTTCCCCCTTCCATCCTATTATTCTTTAATGAAGCTTCAGATCTATGCATTCTGTACTGTTTCTATCTCAAAGACGAGATATTTGTGTTCTGTGGATTACTTAGAAATGCAAAAATGTACAGTATATATTATACATGTCAAAATTAAACTTTAAATTCGTACATCTTTTCTCTATTCAGAGTTTTCATCGCTAATTCATTTTTCCGGGACTGGATGAAAGTGTAGGTGTGCTATGGGAAATTGCTATAGCCTGCAGAAGGACCATGAGACTGGTCTGAAAAATTTTCAGCGTGCTATTCAATTAAACTCAAGATTTGCGTATGCTCACACCCTATGTGGTCATGAGTATGAAACTTTTCCTTTTAACAACTTAAACACTTGTAAGGTGTTTTGCTTAATTTTAGTTATAATAAATTTCAGCTGATTATTTGTCTCTTGTTCTGTTCAGATTTGTAGCTTTAGAGGATTTTGAGAATGGAATTAAGTGCTACCAGGCTGCACTACGAGTCGATGTAAGACATTACAACGCTTGGTATGGGCTTGGAATGGTGTATTTTCGCCAAGAAAAGTTTGAATTTGCAGAGCATCATTTCCGAATGGCGTTCCAAATAAATCCTCGCTCATCCGTAATTATGTCATATCTTGGTACGGCCTTGCATTTCTTAAAGGTTAGTCATCTTCTTATATTCATAATATATTTAGACCTTATAAAAGATATCTTCTATCACTTGATAAAACTGTTTTCCATAATTGGATAGAGGAATGAGGATGCATTAGTGATGATGGAGAGAGCTATTTTAGCCGATAAGAAGAACCCTGTCCCTACTTATCAAAAAGCTAACATACTTTGTAGCCTCGAAAAATTTGATGAAGCTTTAGAAGTCTTGGAGGAGCTCAAAGAGAATGCTCCTCGTGAAAGCAGTGTGTATGCTTTAATGGGTAAGATCTACAAGCGACGAGACATGCATGACAAGGCTATGCTTCATTTTGGTATTGCTTTAGATTTGAAACCATCAGCCACAGATGTTGCTACTATTAAGGTGACTATCTTTACTTGCATTACAAATACAAGTTATGTGTAGGAATTGATCATGCATCAGGAGTATTATTCCAATGTCTTGAAAAAAATTTATTTACTGGGTTCATTTTATTTAGAGAAGGTCATTATTTGATTAGTTTATTTTATTTAAATATTTTTGAAAATTTAGAGTTTGCTTATTCAAATAATTTGGTGTTATACTTAATTGATGTTAAATAATTGAATAAAGTGTCATTTAAACTCGATTAAGATATTTTCAAATTAGATTTTAAACTATTTTTTTTATAAATTGAACTTTTACCTTTTAGATATAAGTAGTAATTTAGACATTATTGTTGATTTTTATGTTAAATTCAGCACATGTATTATATGTTTTCCATTTAATCATGTGTTTTAACTTAATTTTTAATTTTTTTGGTGATTTCTAATCTAATTTTGAAATTTGTCAATCTCTTGAAGGAGTTCAAAATTGACAATGAGGAGATCGATAGAATTCAAAATGGGGTTAGATATTGCCGAATGATTAGAAATCGGGTTAAAACACTTGACCAAATGGAAAACTTGACATACAAGTGTTGAATTTAATAGATAAAATTAACCACAACGTCAAAATTGCTAATAGGTGGATGTTTGATTAGGCAAAAAAATAGTTCAAAGTTTAATTTGCAAATGACTTTAACTGTTAAAATCTAAATTGCACTTCACCCTAAATTATGAGAGTATTTTCTGTATATTTTCGCCCCTCTCAATGGCCATGTGCCATTCTCATTACAGTCGTTCTAACTGTAGTAATCTCTCAATCTCTTACAATAGTTTCCACTTCTCAGTGAAAGACTTCAGTTTTTCAGCCATCTTGTCATTTGATTGTTTTAACAGGCCGCAATTGAGAAGTTGCATGTACCAGATGAAATGGAAGATGGTTTGTAAAATTTACTTTTCAAGGCCAGAGTTCACAACCGAAGCCTAAAATATCTGCCTCAAAACGCACAATGATGCCCGAGCTTTCGACATCCAGGCAAATGACAAAACAAAATGCTCAACTCGATATTTCACTTGCGGGTATGCTCCTTCGAATTGTTCGAAACCTTGCACAGTAGATTCGATTTCTTCATCCCGACTCTTATCATAACTTTGAATTTTGTAAGCCTAGACAGTAGAGAGATTCATTGTAGATGAAAGAGTAGCTATTTCATCAAATGTCAAACTGAGAAATGAAATTACTGGTGTTGTTGTTTGAATACTCAAACCTATTCAAGTTTGGCTCCCTTTTTTCTTAAAACTTCATCCACATAGTTTTGGTTTAACACATGGATAGTTCTAATTTAAGTGATATCGTAAATTTCTGAATTTTCGACATGTGTATGAATGAAAATTCGATGCGACGTTGTGTCGATTTGTTACAATTGCATCAAGCTGGTATTAATTAATCGATGCGACGCTGGTCTTTGTCTCGAATTGACTTAAAATTTTGCACAAACGAGAAAACCCAACCAAAGATTTAAACCATTTGAATTTAGTTTGTTGCCCAAAAATATGGTTGTCAACTATGCTAGTTACAGTCTTTATTTAAGAAAAAACAAAGTTAAATCTAAGTTAGGTAAATTAGTAAGTGTTTTTTTTTTAAATTATCCATTTTGTGTTAGTCAAATTGTCACCCACTTGAAAGGTTTTGCAATCCACATAAAACTTTATATTTTTATGTTAAGTGGAGTGTTTTAAATTAGTGGAAATTCTATTTGTGCTACCGGCCAGTTTTGTTCGGTTCAACTCCAAACATCTGTTCTTAATTTTAAGAATTGAATCGATCAACGGTCATAATCCAGTTGAAATCGAATTTGGTTTTTCAATTCTGTTTGTGTTCAATTATGATTTGATTTTAGCCAAATTTTTTTTTTATCGATTTTGACTCTTAATTTTCTTTAAAAAGAAAAAAAAAAATTGAAATTGGGTTCCAACCAAATAATAAGTAATGATTTTTAGAAGAGAAACATTAGGTTTATTTTTTATTTTTATAATCTAAGTTTTATATTTTTAGGTAATTAATGTAATAATTAAAATAAATTATAAATAATTAAATAAAATATTAATTCTACTCCTTGATGAACTGAATATTAGAAGAGAGGAGATGATAAGGTTGAGTGCTGAGCTGGACCCTTGGGGACCCACTTAACATGCCAAGTTGCAAGCATGAGCCAAGTGGCAACCATATACTTGAAAAAGTATAAATAGGCTTTTAAATGCCCTTCCTTGATTGCGGTTTGAAAAACATGCCTAAAATTCTCTTCATTTTTTATTTAAATTTTGCCAAGTTACTATTTTCTATTCAATCTAAAACATTTATTTAAATTTACTAATTTAAGTTTTAAACAATAGTAAAAATAATAATTAACTTGAACATAATCCCTAAACCCTAATCCGATCTAAATTAATTAATTAAAAAACAATAAGATGATTCTAATTACTTAAAAGTTTTCAAAATATCAAAAAAACAAATCACAGTAAAACTTGACTAACATCGTTTTGGTGGGTAATCGTTGAGACTTTAGAAAACACAGAAAATGACGTGAAAATTTAAACCCTAAGTATACGACTTTCGAGATTGGACCACCAATAATGTTGGAAGACCTTTTCAAATATCTAAAAACAATGGACCTCTTCCATTAAGAGGGATGGCAAAAATCATCAAAGTTAGGTGCAATAAAATGGAAATTACCTCATGTGTCTCATGTCACATCATGATATTGTATTTATAGGTTGATCAAACTCGTATCGATATAGTATAAATATCTTCATTTTCGTCGCTAATTTCATTTTCACGCTTTGAATAAGCTGCGCTTATACTTGATGATTGATTTAAAATGAGGTTGTGCTTATCCTTCTACTAAAGTTTTTGTCAAATTGAATTTATGAATGTGTGTACTTAAAATTCTTGTCATTTTCCAACCATGAAGAATTAGGGTTTTATAATACTTGTTTAATGTATTTGACTATACTATAGATTAGGAGGCTTGTGAAAGAATATCCCTTCAAATTATTCTCCATTCTTATGATATACATATCATTTCTGTCACATTTTGTGATTAATTATGTGATATTACGACTAGAATTGAAAAGCAAAAATGTTTTGATAAGGGTAAATTAGTAATTTACTATAATTTTTTTTACATTATTGAGTTTTCTTACAAATAAATACAAGTTACAAGCTAGAATTAAAAAATATATATATTTTTTAGAATTTGAAAATTATAACTTATATACAAAGAATAATAATATGTTTATTCTCTATTATTATTTTCTATTTTTACTTTATGTTGTGACAAATATTGATTGATGCAATTAATATCTTATTTTTAACTATTTATAATTTATTACATTAATTACATCAATCAATATTTGTTATGTTAAAAAGTAATAATTAAAAAGTATGAATATGAAGTAAATATAGCATTACTCATATATAAAATAAGAATTTCATGGAAATTTTAAAATATGAAAAATAAATTCTAAGTAATAATAATTTTTTATTTACGTTAACTTTTAATTTATCTAGTAGAAGAGGAGGATACGATTCAAATTTAAAATTGCATGCTAAATTCTAAGGAAATTTATAGTTAAAATTATTTAGTAAATAAAATAAAAAATAATATTATTTAGGACAGTTAACAAAACAACCACTTAACTATGAGATCAATGATAGGTCAACCACAAATATAATTTTCTCTAACAAATAAAACATTCAACTATGAGAAATGAACGGCACAAATATCACCATTAACTTAAGGAAAATGACTTGATCATATCGTTTCAGGAAACTTGCAGTAAAAATGAGGCAACATTCACCAAAAAAACTGCAAAAACTCGTGATTTAGAAGCTTGCATTGGAAAATACCTAATACCTATGGACAATGGATTTGAGAAAACACTGCATAAGTTGATTTTATTTTATTTTTTAGTTTTATAATTTAAAAGATTTTGTAAAAGATATATAATGTTGTTAGATATTAAATGATTTAAAATTGTTTTACTTTTCATGGAAAAATCACAACATGTCTATGCTTTTTCATAAAAAAAACAATAAATTTGTTCATTATACCTATGTGTTTCCACTGTCTAGTGTATGTTTCTGCAGAGGAAATATGAATTTACTAAGTTCTATTTTAATAATTCATTTTCCGCAGCAGAAAGACAACATTTGCAGCAGAAAGTCAACGTTCCATAATAGAAAGAAATTTTTTTTTAACAGCAAATATGACAACGATGTTTACTCAGTTTATTTCTTATAGTTGGTGAAAATTATTTAGTGGTTGACTTATCATTAATTTCATAGTTCAGTGGTTCTTTTGTTAATTTTCCTATTATTTATAAATAGAAAATTCTTAAATTGAAAAAATAATTTTCTATAAATGAGAGCCTAATATGATAAATAAAAATGAAACATGTTCTAGACTTAAACTCAAAGCAAAGACAAAAAAAACAATAAAGATAACCCTTCCAAAAGATCTATTAAAAGAAGTAATGTCCCCCTTTTTTATTTTAGTGGCCTCTCTTTTGAATTATTTATTTATTTTCAAAAAGTGATATTTTTCAAATGTATTAGAGATTATATTTAATTAATTAATCTCATTATTTGTCTAAATTTATTTACATCCCATAAAACTTAGAAGCTGTCACACGTATGATAAAATGTTAAGCATAATGGACAAAAAAAGTAGTTGTGACAAATAACATGGTTACCATAGGAATATAATGTAGCGATTAATACGTGCACGAAGAGATTTATTATTGAGAGATATTTACAAGTTATTTTAGTAATCGTTAACGATACCATGAAAATAATTATTGTAGAGAGTTTCAATAAGAACCATAGTGTATGAATGAAATTATTCGAATAATCAAAGGAAAATATAATATTTCTTTTTAAGGGTAGTTATCAATATTAATCTTCAAGTATGATAGTTCTTTTAACTATTACCTTGAATTTTATTTTTGTTATTTACACCTCAAATTTTGAGGTATTAGCAACGGACAGACACTCTCACCCATTAGAGGGTCCTTTAAATGGCGAATACCAATGATTTTACAGATGTTAACGCTTTTACTGATACCAACGCTTTTGCGAATAACATGTGTTTTACTGAAATTAAATATATGTATTTTGACGACAAAGCAGTGCCCTAGACTGTGCGGATATTGAAGATGGAAAAATATCTATTTTGAGGTAATTTTGTTTTCGCAGCAAACTTATACATGAAGTAGTTGTAATCAATTATGGTCAATGACTTAATATAGTTGTAGTCAATTTACTAACTATTAATAAATCTCATGAGATTTTAAAGATTTCCATACTATAAAACCCCGACAGTACACTATAATCTATCTCAAAACTGAACACAGTAGGCTATGATCAATCATTTTCATATATTAATTGTTGCATTAAGGAGAAAAGGAAGGTTGCTTCCACTTTGTCTCTTGTTTTTTTTTTTTTTAATAGTAAAGTCTAATTTAAATTTTAATTTTAGTGGTCATTTACAACATATATTTTAATTTTTTTTTTAATAAAATTAACAAATATACTCTTACCCTTTATTAAATTCTATCACTGTATCTGCATGATAGATTTTCTTTCTGATTTAAGCTGTTTTTTAGTAGTTTTTTTGGGCATATGTGCTGCAATTCATTTAGATTAAACCAGAGAATAAAATATATCATTTTCTATCGTGTTTAAAAATAAAGTTAGACTTAGAAAGAAAGTCTTTTACGTGCACTATGCGTAATTGATTTAAAAAATAAAAAAAAAAGAAAAGGAATTGTAATACGTGTTCAAACCTAAGATTTAGGCTTTTAATAAGGTATGTGTGACTCAACACAAAGCTAATAAAAGAGCAAGGGCTTGGATTTCATTTGGATCTTAAAAAAAGACCTCCACGTGTCAATGATTCAGTGGTTGTATTTCTCCTGTTATCAATTGATAACTTTGGCCAGCTGTACTCTCTCTCTCTCTCTCTATAGATTAAAGTGGTTTAGTAACTAGTAAGAATTATATTTGATGCACAGGCTAGAACTTCGTTATGTGTTAGGTTTATCATTTAATTTCATACTTTAATTTTATTTTTTGATATAATATATATTAATTGATATAATTAATATCGTACATTAATTTTTTGGAAAATTAATAAAACAACCACTAAACTATGATATTAATGATAAGTTAACTACAAAATAATTTTTGTTAACAACTTAAGCACTTAACTATAAAAAATAGAAAATACAAATATCACTGTTACTTTTTGAAAGAAATATTATCGCGAAGACAATGCCAAAACATTATTCTATACAATTCAAATTCTACTTCGGTTTACTAAAATCGCAATAATTGAAGTAATCTTATCACGAAAACGATGTTCAGAAGCTTTGACATGGTTTTCTCATTGTCGAAAACTATTTCCACATTTTTCAGTTTTCTGAACATCATGCGGTGGCTCACCTCTTCTTTCGATTTCACCAGTCCAATTCTCATCACTATCTTCTCTTTCCTCATCTTAATCCGTCGTTGTTGGTTAGTGCTCATCACTAATGTCTCACTTTTCACAGAGAAAATTAATTTTTTCGCTGCAAAAAGTAATCTTTTAAATCTGTTTTGTGGAAAGACAATGTTCTGCCGCAAAAAGACAATGTTCTGCCTTGGCAGGACAACGTTTCGCAACAAAATAACAACGTTTTTTAACGAAAAACTTAACAGTGATGTTTGTTCTATTCATTTATCATAATTTAGTATTTAAGTTGTTAGCAAAAATTGTTTAGTAGTTGACTTGTTATTGATTTTATAGTTTAATGATTTTTTTGTTAATTTTCCTTATTTATAATATATCTTAATTAATACATCAACTAATGAATGACATCTGGGTATTAAGTCAAAAAATAATATTTGAGTGTAAAATTAAAAAATAAAGGGAAAATGACAAATCAACCATCGTGGTTTTCGATCAATGACAAGTCAACCACTGTGGTATATTTGCTAACAAGTTAACCACTAACGTATGAGAAATTGACAAATCCAACATCACACTCAAGTTAACCCATGCAAAACTGTCTGGACACCGCAAACAAGTGTCTGGACACTGCCCAAGCAAAGAAGCAAGCCTGGACGCTCGGCGTCTCTGGAGCTCTCTATTTGTCATGCATGGCGTTCTCGATCAATTGTGTTTCATGGTTACTTCGAATTCGTTATGTATATGGTTTACGAATGCAATGTTTTTATTAGTTTTTTGACCTCTTTACCTTCAAAGTGGCATAACTTTTGCTACGGATGTCGGAATTGGGCGTAGAAGGTATCAAATCGAAGCTCTCTCAGAGCTCTATGATCATCATTGGGTAAATCTCATGACCGCCTTTCTCAGCCCCAAAATCAATCATTTAAGCCCTCAAATTTGCCATCAAACATTTGCTTAGTCTGGAAATGTTTGATCGCAAATTTGAGGGCTTAAACGATTGATTTTGGGGCTGAGAAAGGTGGTCATGGGGTTTACCTAATGGCAATTATAGAGCTCTGAGAGAGCTTCGATTTGATACTTTCTGCGCCTAATTCCGACATCTGTAGCAAAAGTTATGCCACTTTGAAGGTAAAGAGGTCAAAAAACCAATAAAAACATTACATTCGTAAACCATATACATAACGAATTCGAAGTAACCATGAAACACAATTGATCGAGAACGCCATGCATGACAAATAGAGAGCTCCAGAGACGCCGCACGTCCAGGCTTGCTTCTTTGCCTGGACACCGCTTGTTTGCGACGTCCACGCATGTTTCTTTGCCTGGACGCCGCTTGTTTGTGGCGTCCAGACAGTTTTGCCTGGGTGGCGTCCAGACACTTGTTTGCGGTGTCTAGGCAGTTTTGCCTGGGTTAACTTGAGTGTGATGTTGGATTTGTCAATTTCTCATACGTTAGTGGTTAACTTGTTAGCAAATATAACACAGTGGTTGACTTGTCATTGATTGAAACCCACGATGGTTGATTTGTCATTTTCCCAAAAATAAAGTTAAGGACACTCACAAATTTATATTATATATATTTGTTACTTAAAAATTTGTCACGTAACTTCGTTAAAATAATAAACAATTGTGTAGTTAAAGCTATTTAGTGTTTTTTTTTTCTAAAAGTAAGATTTCAGCTTTAATTTCATTCCACTCAACTTTGTTATTTCTTTTTTGGTCAAAAAGTAGATTTTTTTTTTTCCATTTAAATGATATAGATAGATTTAGATAAAATATATTTTATCTTCTAAATACCTTAAACTTTTTTAGATAATAATTTATCAAATGATGGTTAACCTTTTTTTTTTTCTATTGTTAAAAGTTGGTACGATCTGAATTTTAGTTGAGACGAGTTGGATCTATATTTTATATTAGGGTTTTGTTGTTTTTTCTATATATTAATACTTCAGTCGCAAAACTTGATTGTACCTTAATTTTGATCTATTGAATTTCTCTTATGTCCGAAGTTCTTTTTTCTCATTTTTACCTAAATTTTGGTGCCTAATTTTCTGCATTTTTTTTTTCTATTTATCATGGTCGATTTTCAACAATTATTATCAAAGCAAAGTTGAAAGTTTCTTATACTCAAGTCAAATAGTTCTTGGGGTTTGCAATTTTTTGAAAAATTACAATTAAAAAAAAAAGAAGAAAAAAAGGAATTCCCTTGTAGCGTCGTCTTCTTCCTTCCAAAAGAGAAAGAAGAAACCCTAGAAGATAGCCACCGTCAACCGCCGCAGAGAAGAAGTTGCTGCCACCGCTAAGTGAGATCCAACCAGCCATCACGCCGCAGAAGCCGTGGTTCTTCGGCATCCTTCCTACCACACAGTTTAGAGAAAATGCCCACATTTTGAATGAAGAGAAATTCGTGAGGTTCGAAAAATCCTATGTTTGATATGCCTGTATGTTAGAGCAATTATGTATGAAGAAAACTTTGACTAATAAGTTATTTTTAAAGCCACGACTTTATTCTCTTTAGTTATGGAATGTTCTATTGAAAAACACTTTACCACATTCAAAGAGATAGTTTTGGATTTGGAGATTGTGATGTAAGTATGATGAGAATAATTTCAAATTGATTCTACTCTTCTGGTTATCTAGTTCATAGGGTGCTTTTAGAGAGAATATTTTGTATAATAAAAATTCTTTAACTCTGGAAGAAGTTTACAATATCTTGTTATCAAAGAAGAAGATGAAACTAATTGTTGTTGGATCCAAGTATTAAGTAGAGGAATTCATCATTCGAGGTAGAATACAAGAGTCAAATAACAATGGTAGTGAAAATGTTCAAGGTTCGAAGGACAAATCAAAGTCAAGAAACCATGATAGCACCTGCTACTTTTGTCAGAAGGAGGACATTAAATTCGAGTGTCATAAATTGTAAAATGAAATTAAGAGAGATGTTGTAAAGGGAAAACAACAAGGTGAGCTTGATGCTGTAGAAGAAGAAAACCATGATTATAAAGATCTTCTTGTTGTGTCTAAAGGAAACTTAAAGTTAAGTAAATATTGGATTCTGGATTCGGCTTGTTTCATTTCATATGTGTTTCAATTGGAAGTGATTTTTGACATATGAAACTGTTTCAGAATGTGTTGCGATTGATGGGTAATAGCACACCTTATAAAATAACTGATATTGGGATAGTCATAATCAAAATATTTAATGGAGTTGTCAAGACACTAGGTAATGTGCGACACGTTTCCAATTTGAAGAAAAATTTGATCTCTCTGAGTACTCTGAATTCGAAAGGGTACAAATACAACACTATAGGTGGAGTTGTGAAGATCAGTAGAAATGCTTTTGTAATGTTGGATGTATATAAAAGATATATAAATTTGCATGTGTTGCAAGGTTCTACAGTTATTAGTAATAAAGTTACTATGCTTGTTAACTCATTTTCTAAAGGATTGTTTGAGAATACTTGGAAGAAGTCGGGTTTTTAGGTAAAGTTCAAGTTGAGTTTTAGATCTACATCAAATCTGATATGTCATCCTAGCACATATGTTCAAGGTAATGTCGTCACCACATCGTCACTACTTTCAGTTTCCCGTTAGAGTAGTATCGCAAAATGCATAACCAAAAAGAAGGTTAAAGCTATACGACGATATGATGAAACTAGTTCTACAGATTATGCATTGAATGTGTTCGAGGGTATTGATTCCAATGAGGAGTCTTCAATATATTTAGAAGCAGTTCGTTGTGACAACTCTAATAGCTTGGTGATACCATTGAGGAAGAGATATGATTTCTTCTTGAACATGTCTCCCAAGTTTAAGTAGTGTTTAAACTTGGTTTATATCAGTTGTTGAGTTGGTCCTGCAGAGTCCTTTGTGGAAGATAAGGTTATTTTGTTGAAGTTTTGAACCAAAAAACCTGTATTTTGGATATCTCATGTAAAACTCGTGTCAAAGTGAAAATTGTTACAGTTCAATGTAATCTAAATTCTAGTTGAGCCGAGTTAGATCAATATTCAAAATTAAGATTTTATTGTTTCTCTTGATATATATTGATATTTGAGTCGCAAAACTCAATTCTATCTTAAATTTAATATGATAAATTTTTTTCTTGCATATTATTTTTTTCTATGAGAATTTTCTACATAAATTTGAGATTGGTTTAATGCACTTTCTTTTTTAGACTTATAGCGTTGGACGTTCAACAACCATAGAGTATTATTTTCTTATTTAAAGTCATGTTGCTGGTTGACCATATATTTATTGAAACTTCCTGAACTTCTAATATTTTTATGTTGATTTTTAAATAAAAAAAGACTTGAATAATACTATTTTCTAGGGGTGGGCAAGTACAACAAAGAATCGAGAACGGGTCTAGAATTGAATATTTGATTCGGGTTCGATTTCGGTTCTTAGTTCCCAAATTTACAAATGGGTAGGAATCGAGAATGGGCTCTCGGTTCCGAGTCGGTTCTCGATTTTTTGTTTATAGAATTGAGAACCACACTCTATCTCTTTCTCTCTCTCTCTGTTTTTAGTGTTTCATGGTTACTTCAAAGTCTATATTTTTTATAGTTGACTCTGTCTTTCCGGTGAGAATTCCCATACGAAATTAAAAATTTAGTTTTTGCTGATTAATATATGTATATGTTTTATGAATCGAATATTTTTATTAGATTCTTGATAGAGATTTTTGACCTCTTCAATTTCAAAAGACCATAACTTTAGCTACGGGTGTCAGAATCGGCTCCATAAGATATCAAATCGAAGCTCTCTTAGAGATCTATGACATGTCATTGGATTTACTAGTGACCGACCTTTATCGGGCCCAAAATCACTCATTTCAGCCCTCAAATCCGCAGTTGAATATTTTAAAATAGAACCCGGTTTGGAACCAGAACCAAACTGGAACCGAGACTTGGGTCTGGTTCCAGTTCTGGTTCTTCACTCTTGGAACCAAGAATCAAATGGTCGTTTCCAAGAGGTTCGAAATATGAACCGAGAACCTGTTTGCCCACCCCTATTATTTTCAGTTGTCGTGATTAATGCTCAATCATTAATGGAAATTCTTTTTAAAATTTGAGAATTTTTATATCAATAAAATTTAGGGAAAATGACAAATCAACCATCGTGGTTTGTGATCAATGACAAGTCAACCACTATGATATTTTTTCAAACAAGTTAACCACTGAAGTTTAAAAAAATAACAAAGGAAACATCGAACAGCGTTTTAAGACTAGAGACTGCGATTTCGCGGTCTCTGAAATTCGGTCTCACTCCATTTTGCGGTCTCTGTGACTACCAGAGACCGCGAATGGATCTCTCAATCCAACAATGGCAACTCCGTCTCCACCACTAGCCCACTCAACTCCGGCAATACCCAATTCCATCATCTCACAAGCTGACGTTAAAATATCACCACCCTGCGGTCTCTACCAGCTACTAGAGACAACATTTTTCGTTGTCTCTGGAGCCAGAGAAGGCAATTCGGTCTCTGGTAGAGACCTCGAAAAATGCAGTTTCTTGCTCCAGAGACCGCAAAAAACGCGGTCTCTGGAGCAGAGAACGCTGCTCGATGTTTCCTTTGTTATTTTTTTCAAACTTCAGTGGTTAACTTGTTAGAAAAAATACCATAGTAGTTGACTTGTCATTGATCACAAACCACAATGGTTGATTTGTCATTTTCCCTAAATTTTATTATACAATTAAAATTAATAATATATAATTTAGACATAATATGTAAAATTAGAATTAAGGGAAGAAGCAAAGTATCAAGATATTTCTAATGATTGAAGCAAACAATGTATTTCCTTTCAAGCAATTAAGTTGAGAATTAACAAAATAAACCTTAAGATTAAAAAATATGGAGAACAATGTTTTCCGCTTAAAACGTCCACCTAACAATCTTGAAAGACGAGGTTATTTTGAAATTGACTTCTAAATTTAGAAATTATTGAACGCATAGGGCGCGTGGATGACCCTCATTTAGGCCACATATTCCCTGCACGCGCTATTGTGAGAGTGGGTGTGTTTCCCCAGCCTTTTAATTAATCACAACTAATTGTTCGATTAATCATGATTAATTTTGTTCCTTTAAATACCTCCTCTCCCCTCTTCCCTTCCCTTCGCAAGATAACTCAGAACGACAGAGAGAAACAAAAACCCTCTCTCTCTCTCTCTCTCTCTCTCTCTATCCCTCTCCCTCTCAACAAGAGTCTCTGATCTCTTCTCTCTCCCTCTCTCTAGAAGTCGCTCTGATCTCTCCTTCAAGTTGTGTGTGTCTCTCTCTCTAGAAGACAAAACTCCCTAATCTCTCGTCACACGAAGTCTTTATCTCTCTTGTTCTCTCCCTTTCTCTCTAGAAATCTCTCTGATCCCCCTCGTTCAAACTCTCTCTCTCTCTACAAAAAGATGGTGCAAATGGAAATAGAAAGAAGCCCACCAGAAGTAGCAAAGAAATTGTGGAAATTCGTAAGAATAGTCTTCTACATGGTAAGGAAAGGCTTATCCAAAAGCAAGCTAATGTTCGAACTTCATTTAATGTTCGAACGAAGCAAGCTCGCCGGAGAAGCCCTGACCAACCTAACCAAATTCCACCACACCTCCGCCTTCGGCTGCCGGAGCATTGACATAGCCAACTCCGTCGTTTACCCTCGAGAGTACGAGTTCAGCTGCAGCAACAGCCCAGTCTACCGTGTCAATTCTCACCAGCGCAAGCATTTCCCGAAACCCAACCGATACGACGACGTCGTCGCTGTCCAGAGGGTTTTCGAAATGTTGAACAGTGAAAAAGTGGAGGCTTCGCCATTGATAACGTTACCAGGATTCGGAAATTTGAGTCCTATGGTGAGGCAACTGAGAATTACAGACTCTCCATTTCCGATGAACGACGAGGGGGATTCCCAGATTGACAAAGCATCTGAAGATTTCATTAAAAATTTCTATAAAGATCTTAAACGGCAAAAAAGAATGACTTCCTTTGAATCACCGTATTCTGATCGCTATATCTGGAGCCGATGAAACTTCAACCGGCTGCTCTAAATTTTCGGGAAAGTTGATCTACGCGTGGGTCTGTGTTTGTTTGTATGTATGTAGATTTTCACTCCTACGCCATAGCTCAAAACCATGCAATCATATAAAGACCTTTTGTTGTCTGCAATAGTTTCAATGAACATACTGATGACAACAGCAGATGAGAATATCTTAAATAAGTTAACTGTAGACAATCTTAATTAATTGTTTGGGAAAGGGGAATTAATAAATCTGCCATTGTACTATTGAATCAATGACAAGTTAACTACTTAACAATTTTTGCTAACAACTTAAACACTCAACTATGAAAAATAGACATCAACTATGGAAAATAGTCATCGCAACCATCGTTGTCACGTTTACTGTTAAAAATTGATTTCTCTTGCATTTACAAATCATTCAACGACAGACGATAACAACGATTTCTCTTGTGGAGAAGAAGACGAAGAGTTCAGAGCTGGAAACGCCTGTAGAAGGAACTGTAGAACTGGAATTAGAAAAATTCAAAAGAAAACTGAGAGAATTTATCAAAGGAGGAAGTTGTGGTAGTGAAGATGAGCAAAGAGAATGTGAGTAGGTTTTAGAGAAACTAGTAAAAAAGAGAGATTGAAATAAATGAATTTTCCATAAGAGGCAGAACCGATAGAACTTCGTTATTCGTTCTACAGCGGAGAAACGGCGACATTCTACCATAGAACAACAATATTTCACAACAAAACGACCACATTCCGCTGCGGAAGGAACAAACAGAGGAAAGAAGGAACTTCCTTCTTTCCACTATACCTTATTTCCTCTGCGAAAAGAAGGAACTTTCCTTCAGAGTAGATTTGATATGGTTACCTAGGTTGATATTTATGTGATGGGTAACGAAAGTTTTACACCTAGTTCTATCCTACAATTTTACGTTCCAATGTAACGATTTTAAATAGGAGTAATTAATATCTTATTTTAACTATTTATATTTTATTTTAATTAAGAAGTTAATAAATGAGTAAAATGTAATTGTCATGTTGTGAGGTAAGATTAATGTAAATTAACAGGGTAAATCTAGCATTAGTCGTATGTGACAGATTCTGAGAGAGTTATATCTTCGATATATTGAATTCACAATATCCTCAAATCTTTGATACGCCTCATGATTAGCGAACTACCTTTTGACGATATCTTTAACTACAATCCTCGGTGATTTTAATTTTTCATACGTGTACGGTGGGTAGTAATATTTCGTATATTTCATGTATGGGATTTCTTCAACAATATATATTTAGGAAACTTTGTTTGAGTTCTTAGTAGTTGATTCATAATGGTTTAAACCAACACTTCATTGAAAACAATAATAAAAATAAAAAATTTGTGGGACAACTGTTGAAAAGTTTGGATGAAGAGCGTGTCATCATCTTCTCCATGATTGAAGGAGATCACTCACTCTCTCTCTCTCTCTCTCTCTCTCTCTCTCTCTCTCTCTCTCTCTCTC
>CM039483.1:38419869-38488487 GCA_022433065.1 Begonia loranthoides | reverse complement strand
GTCTCACTCTGGCTCTACTCATTTCCCGTTCTCAATGATAAGACGATAGACATGGTTTGATGCTTATCTTGGTGAGGACTGTCGATCACAATTTGAGGACATCAATCAGCAATTGATCTATTTGTGGCCTTCTATTCTCCTATTATATCTTCTTTTTGTTCTTTGCTACGTCATTCACGCAAGGTTTTAGAGTGAGTATTAGACATGCATGTGGCCATGATGGCTTACTCGTTGCATTTATGAAAGGCCTCCAAATGTAGCACATCTAGTTCCACTTCATTTAAAATCCTACCATTTTAGAGCAATATAGTATTTTTAATTTTGGAGTCTTGTTCTTGTTAGTATTGTATTGTTAGCTTCAGAGAAAAACTCGTACGGGTTTTTATTCTCGAGTAAAACTTCAAAACATGTTCTACTAGGTTGTGATGAGAACTTTACTTTTAAATTATACACCTTCGCTTATCCCAAGCAATATGGATTGTAAAACTCTTATACTACAGGTTGTGCCAAGCAATATGGATCGTGCCTTGCAATTACTTAATCTTAGACCATCTTAGCTTTTACAAGGACTATCTCATTCACAATCTTCCTCACTTAGAGATCCAAGAATCATGTTGACCACACTTCTGATTGAATTTTGACTCTAATACTATATTTAAAGACTCAACATTGGAAGCAGATTAGGCCCACTCCCTAAGGAACGTCCGAGGTTAGGCTCACGAGCCTCTAGTCACTAGGTCGACCAGCAGGGATGTTGGATGTCAACTTTTTTTAAAAGAAAATTTCGTCGAAATTTACCTAGAGCTCTCCAGCAAGCCTGTTGGACAAAGTCGACGAGCCAACTTACCTGCATGAAAGCAATCTCAGGTTGGGCTTGACCCTGGTACGGAAAATCATTTGTTTGCCCTGGGCTTGCCCGTGGACCAGTTGCAGAGGGTAAGTAGAGTCTCGATATCACTAATACAATATTATCATTTTTTACCTGAAACTTACACAACTTGTTTTTCGAGTTTTACTCCACAACATATTGTACAAAGTTGAGATGAGAACTTTATTTATAAATTATTCACCTTGACCTATCTAACTACTGTGAGATTGTGTAACTTCATTAATATAGGTTGGAGCCCTCACGATTACCTAGTTTTGGGTGGCATTGCCTTCACAATGCATAATTCCACATTAATACACCAACACAACTCCCTCAATGCGAGGCCGTGTGTACAAGGGCTTAGAAACAAATGCACCTATCATAAAATTGTTGTATAATTACAACAAACTCGAGCTTTATGCAGATGAATTGTGGCCTACAATCTAAACGGAGGAAGAATATTTGGAGTTAGCTCATCCTCGCAATGACCCTTTGTCCCCTCCATTATTATCCTGATTAACTTAGACTTTATCTTCGCCTTCTTTCAACTTCTCACTAGCGCTTTGCACTCAACCAATTCACCAAATTGTATTAACAAATAAAATAAAATACTTGACCAATTGCTTTGAGTTTGAACGGCATCGTTTTATGAGTTAATATTGGTTGATTTTTGGGCCAAATTTCTAAAAGTCCACTAAATCTAATGATGAGTAATCTGGACTATGGTGCCCAATAAGTAAGGCCCAACATCATAATTGGGCCGGGCTTAGTTCTAAATGTAGTTGGGCTTGACCGTTGATTAGAAAGCTACGGATGAATGCCCTTAGAGAAGTGAGGGCCTTCATTGTCTGTGATGGTCATGATCACACTCGAACATTTCCACCGTTTGTCGTAAAATTTACTTAGCTGCTTTCGTCTTCCCAACTAACGTCCTGCCTTCAGAGATGCGAAAATTTCCCGGGATAGTCAGGTGATTGGAGAGGCTCCGACTTGAAAATCCGGTCCTAGAATCATTTTCCACGACGAGGAATCTTTTATATTTTCTTTGATGATTCAAAGCCATTGAGTTTATGAATCCGGTTCTCCGGAATCGTCGTCTCGTCTGGTTTGCGGATTATGTACTGACTGGTGTGAAAGCTCAACGTTATATCGGATCGGAATTTCTCTTGTTCAATGACTTCGTGGCTCAAAGCTGCTGAAGGTTTGGATGTTTTAGTTTTTTTTTTTTTTTAAATTTATAATATTCGTTTTAATTGGTAACGGATGTCAGTTGTTTCGTTCCTGGAGGTCTGATCCGATACATTTTTTGAGCTAAAATTGTTGTGCTTCAACTCTGCATTGATTTGGAAGGCATGCCATTGGTGTGAGGAAGCAAAACTAGATTTTCTTGTATAAGCAAAATGATTCATTTGATGTTTTTCTTCGAGAACAACCTCAGGGATATGGAGAGGAAACTCTTTTTTCATATACTAGCGTTTTTGCTGTCAGTTTAGGTAATTTTGGGATTTCTCGTTAATAAATCTTCAGTGACATTTGGTGATCATAATGTCGCATTTTGGGAAATATGGCAGTATAAGAAACGATTATACTCTAGGGATCTTCCTGGATCTCTGCTAGGCACCATGGAAGAATCAACTGCATTTGGGGAGGAAAAAAATATCAATTCTTCATTATTTTTTAGCAAAGTTTTCATTTTATAAATGTCCAAAATTCTGGATCTCTAGTTTCTAGCTGGAGAACCGTGGAAAGTGTTTGAAAACAGCTAATTTAAAGCATAGAAGCAGTGGCTTCCCTGATGCATTAAAGCTGAAAATAATTGATTCATTACAATATATAAGGACAATTTTTGGATAATTTGCAAATTTTGAGGATAAAAATGTTCTTTAATATCTCAATTTCATTAAGGTTTGATTGTTTTTGAACAGGTAATTTCTCTCCTTTAACCTTAACATTTTTTTCAAAAACAAAAGTAGTTACCAATTATCATTTTAAGTTTCAACTCTTTACATCTTATTTGATAAAACTGAATATTCAAAAAAATTTTCTCAGACCTGTTTGAAGTTGTCGATCGAAGGGCAAAGCTGGTGGTAAGTGAGTTATCAGATGAGCAATCTGATTCCCAACCGCCAGGTAACTGGGAATTCAAGAAACCTTTTCATAGATATTATTTTATGTTGTGGCTCTTGATAGCTAATAGAACACACTGACATGAAATGTGCAAAATAAAGATGGATAGGCAGTAAAGTTTGCTATGTTTATTCCATCTTCATAGCACTTTCTAGCTATTTTGTGGTCATATCTTGTTATCACTTAAGATGCTACTAAAATTTCAAAATTCCAACCATGAAGTTGTTTGTGCTTTAAAATCTGGTTGAAATTTCTTTTGCTAAGTTTTAATATTTGAATTGGCTATTTCTATCTTTTTTAGTTCAAAGTTTAGGGTCTAAAGATGTGCTTGCTTTCTAACAATAAATGCACTGTTAAGTTATCAATTTACATTTTATTGTATTAAAAATTTCGTGAAACCTTAAATAATGTTATTTGGAATCTGTAATTTTCTGAGACAAAAAAAAAAAAGAATTTTTATTGCCTGATAGGTTAGAAGGAAAGGTGACTTCTGGGAATATGCTATACAACAAAGGGCTCTGAGAGAATTATATAAAATCAATACTTGTTGACTTGATATTTAAATGAATCTGGCTTGTAAGTTTCAATTTAATTTTTAATATTATCTTGCTTTTATTGATATTCAAGTTCACATTGCTGAAGAAGTTTTTTGTTTTTGTGATTCCTCTTTATAAAAGCTTCCAATGGACAAGGAACGCAAGCCAAGAAGTTAAAGCCAAAGAGAAAGGTAGTTTCGATTTGGAAACGTGGCTTTTTTCATCAACCATGCTTTTAGCATATTCATGTGTTACAATTTTATCTCAAACCAGAATATATGCAGGCTCAGAAGAGATTATCCCTAAATGAGTCTTCTTCAGCAAAAACCACAATACAAGAGCGAAGTAGTAATTTAACAACGCAAGTAGATGTGATACCTGAAAAAGAAATCAATGATTCAATAACTGAAGATGAAAAAACCCATTTTGGTAGGTCTACTATTCCAGCAAACAATAAGCAACAGCAGGATATTGACAAAGAAGACAACGGTCCATTGTCTAATGCTCTAGATATTGAAGTGGTTAAAACTGAAAATGATCAAATAGAAGTCCCTGCATCTGTTCCAGATTTGGAAGTTGTGTCAAGTTCGAGGAATGAGCTTGACGATGGGAATGCTACTGCTGTTCATGAAGAGCAGTTTTTATCTTTACCTTCTAAAGGAGTTGTGGTTATTAATGGAGATCACTTAACTGATGATGAACAAAGTAATAAATCAGGAGGAGTCGATGCCCCTTCAAAACTTGATCGGGAAGGATCTGAGTCTGTGGCTACCGATCCCCAAAATAGTTGTGAAACTCAAACAATTGTTGTTTATGAGACTGAACCTGTTGCAAAACAAAATAAGCAAACAGAAAATCTACCTGATAAGCCTTCAGTAAAAGTTCAAGATCAACTTGATGAGGTATTATGATTCTATTATGAATATCTCATTTTTCAGTGAATGTCATTTACATAGCTTGCTGCTGGGTATTATTTGTTAGCTCATATAGTTGGCTTGCAGGCTCAAGGACTGCTTAAAACTGCTATTTCCACCGGTCAGTCTAAGGAGGCAAGATTGGCACGGGTAATTTTTATGTTCTGTTTGCTAAATTGTTTTTATTTAGCGGGTCTACCATTTTTTGGAGTTGGCTCGTCCATGAATGAAGTGCTGAGGTAATTTTATAACTCAATATGCTGCAGTGTACCCATCCGGGGCATACCTAATTTGCAGCATTGTTTTGTCTTGTTAAATTTTTGTTTCATGATGATCATTTTAGAAACTATGAAACCATTCTACAAGCTGCATAAAATATAGCAAGCCAGCTCTTACTACATTGTTCTCCTTGATCGTTGATATATATTTTACCTAGGACTTGTGTTTTCCTCTGTGGCACAGGTTTGTGCTGGACTTTCATCACGTCTTCAAGAATATAAGTCAGAGAATGCACAGCTGGAGGAACTTCTTACTGCCGAGGTAAGACTCAAACTTTCCATGTTGTGAACTAGATTAAGATTTTATAACCTATTCAGTTAGCTTAAATTGATGTGCTGACCTCATATTGTAACATCAAATTTATCTCTGCGATAGTTTGCTAATTTTTTTTTCAATATCTTGTTCAAATATGTGATGAAACATTTTCTAAAATGTTATGGAATATTAACATATAGAGTAAAAAAATATTATGATCTACTTTAATAAATCTCTTTGAGCAAGATATATAATCATAATTTTTATTATAAAGGAATACCAGTTTAGCTATATGAATTCGTATACTATTTACAATGTCTGAGGAGTGACCAACATGATGGTGTAATTTTAAAATGTTCTCCTCAAAGGAAAAAGATACTGTAATTGCTGTTTCTTAATTGTGTTTTCTACTCTTGCACAAGTAATAGTTCTATGGTATTAGTAACACCAGACCAAGGCTCTAATTATTGGTTGCTATAAATATGTTTAGTCCGAGGGTTTTTTTTATACCACAGTTTGAAATATAATTTTACATTATGTTCTATTGTTGATATATATTTTTAATTGTTTGACTTGTTTTTACTGGTTATGTTGCTCTATAACAGAGAGAACTGAGCAAGTCATTTGAGGCCCGCATAAAGCAATTGCAAGAAGATCTATTTGCTTCAAAAAATGAAATAACTAGAATTGAGTCTAATATGGTTGAAGCCTTGGTAGCCAAGAACTCTGAAATTGAGAATCTTTCAAATTCTGTGGATGTGCTTAAAAAACAGGCTGCTCTGTCTGAAGGAAATCTGGTTTCAGTAAAGGTAACAATCCGTGTTAATTTATTGGTGTATAAGTTTTTTCCAGTATTTGGCATCAATATTTCTGATACAACTATTATTAGAATATCTATGTTGGCCTTTTTAAGCTTGAAGGTTTTTTTTTTGCATGGACATAATATCTTTTTGAAGATATGATGGAATTTGATTTCCTACCTTCAGTATTTTCTTCTTTATTTCATTATCTTAGAGACATGCTCTTCTACAACAATTATAGCTTTAAGCAGTTATATTCTCTCTCTCTCCCAATGAAATACATGCACACAGTCACACACAAGCATCTGTTTCGAGATATTTCTGTAATGTAACACATGCACAGAGACACAAAGGTGCTCCGTATATGTTATGCATGTAAGAAACACCTTTACTCTTTCATTTGCATCCGTTATTAGTTGCCTACTTTATCTCAAGGAAACTCTTGGAAATATTATGATATTTCCATATCAATCTGGGATTTTAAAAATTGAGCCATTACAATTCATCTATTTCTTTCTCTTTGTAATGTTGATGTTATTCTGTCCTTTATGGTACTTTGATCTCTACCTACCTGCTTGCAATACCTTATTTGTTTTTGAAATTTCTGACAATTGAATATTTAATACTATATTATTTTACTCTTCCATCAGGCAAACATGGATGCAGTGATGAGAAATAGGGAACTAACAGAAACAAGGATGATGCAAGTGAGCTATTTTATTTATCCTATCACACAATATTTATTGGTAGTGTTACTAGGTTGGCTTTAGCTAGTTGTTTAGTATAAGTTGTAACCATTTTCATTCACAGGCTATACGAGAGGAGCTCGCGTCTGCTGAGAGAAGGGCAGAAGAGGAGCGTGCTGCGCATCATGCTACAAAAATGGTTTTCACCTACTTTATCTTTTGGGCAACGCTAAACTTGGTTTATATTATCTTATTGAGGAGAGAGATTCTCCATTTGTTAGCTTAAATTTTAGTGATCATTATTGACCAACAGGCTGCAATGGAAAGGGAAGTTGATTTGGAACATAGAGCTCTTGAGTCATCCTCAGCTCTTGCACGGACCCAGGTAAAAATTGAGCTTGTCTAACTGTTGTTCACAGCTTCAAACTAGATGTAAACCTCAGTTTGTAATAAATTTTAGTTTATTCATATTAATGGAAATACTTTGTTTGGTCATGCATTGAAAAATGTAGTGATGCTCTTGAAAACTAATCTTTTATGCTATTTCTGATGCCACATTCCTGAATCTTACGATTGTTACCTATGATTTTTGATTCATGGATAATCATGAGATGGAGTTTCAAGTAACTTTTAGGTTTTTGCTGATAATATATTGGAAAAGCTACATACTGTAAATTTTTTCTGAAGTTTTGACAACTAGTTGTTTGATGATTGTCAAAATAGTGTTAATAGGATATAAATGTTAGAAAATTGTCAAACCCAAGCATCTATCTGAATATTTTTGTATAGGTCTTCAATTACGCTGTCTAGAGTACAATTCTTAATAACCTTAGTCACTGTGACAAACTGAGATCTCTTGAAGTAAGTTAATCAAAAAGTAAAAATGAAATGGCATCCGTTTTGTAATCAGAATTGACTGAAAACTGCAGTGGTACTTAGGCGTATAAATTATTTACTTGATGTCACTTTGTGTTTTTTCGGGCTGAGTACAAATGGTTGCTTTGCCTCAGATGTGAATTTCATGATCTTTTCTTATTATAAAGTCTTTCAAATCTTCAAGTATATTGATTTCTTGTGCATTTTATGCCAACTTGCAACTGACAACTGGTTTCTCTAAACGACTGTAAGTGTCACTAACAAATTGATGTATGTTTAGTAAAAAATATAGATTGTTATTGTAACTGTTTGTATCTGCTTCCACAATCAGAGGATTGCTGATGAGAGGACGTTGAAGGCTACAGAGCTTGAACAAAAGGTGGCACTGCTTGAGGTCAGATGAAAACACAAGTACCCGTTTCAGTATCTTTATTTTTATTACTGCTGAGGATAAAGAAAATTTATTTTGTGCTATATACGTTACTTATTACTCTATACCTAGGTGGAATGTGCATCCTTGAATCAAGAATTACAAGATTTGGAAGCTCGTGCTCGCCGCGAACAGAAGAAGTCACCGGACGAGGCAAATCAATTGATTCAGGTTGATTTTGCAACTCTTTAAGCTGATTCCTTCCACACAAATTTTCTGTTATATATAATGGCCTGCTAAAGTTCATCCTTACTCAGACTATTTGATAATTTTATGATTGATGAGCAATATTGGCACCTGATTACCTTTGTAACAGCATCTGCTGAACTTTTGGGTGACAAATGCTGAAATGCTTTTCAGTTTGTTGCCTTTTAAAGTATTTCGAATTATATTTTTATCAGTCTTTTAAGTATTTGTAATATGTAATGAATTTTTATTAGCCAGGATAGCTTTATAGATCTAACATCATGTGCCTAATCTTTAGCCAGTTACCTTGTTGAACTCTGTAGAGGCTAGCTGGTTTAAATCTTTCTGTCATGAATTGCTGCCAAAGGACGCAGTACTTTATATTATTTTTTGTATTGTCTATCTTCATGAAAATCTGAACATCCCAAGTTGTACTTTCAGGATGAGATAAACTCTTTGAAATATAGTTTCTCTTAGCTTCTAAAAGCTCTCCCCGTGGCACCTGCTTTCCTATCTATTTATCAAATGGAAAAGAGATTATGGCAATGATTCACTCTAGCACCCTGGCTTTAATAATGTTGTCACAAATACTGTGTCACACGTCTAATTGCTGTACTTTGAACTAAAAAGATGCAGGCATGGCAGGAGGAAGTAGAACGAGCACGCCGAGGCCAGAGAGATGCCGAAAGCAAGCTTTCCTCTTTGGAGGCAAGTGTCATTAAATGATATCCCTATTATGGAAATAAAAATTTGAATCCCAGTGAAGAATTATTGTGTTGTCATTTTTTATGGGTTGATTGCAGGCAGAAGTACAGAAAATGAGAGTTGAAATGGCTGCCATGAAGAGGGACGCTGAGCATTATTCACGCCAGGTAAACTCTTTGATGTATGCGATTTCTTACCCTATTTTGTCTGTTAGGTCTCGGGAATAAATATATTCATGTCTGGGGTTTTGTGCAAGATTACAATTTTCCAGCTATTTTTTTTACTGCTGACAAAAATTTGGGTTGCCTTGTCAAGTTTTAAAGTTATGAAGGCAAATTCGTCGTCATAATTTATCTTATAAAAATATTCATTTTAAGGAACTTTTTTTTTTGTAGCTTACAATTAGGTCAAATAGCTCCAACTTAGGAAGAAGATGAAGTCGTAATTAAGAATGTCCAAAATGGATTGAGATCTTGTATATTATTTCCGTTTATGGTAAAAATAGTATTGCACTGTTGTGGAATTATGATTTTACCTTGTTTAGAACAGTCTATGAAATGTAAATTACCATTATAGTAACATGAATGAAAGAATCAGTTCTTTCAACTGATAGTATGATGTTTTTTTACAGGAACATATGGAGCTTGAGAAACGCTACCGTGAGCTAACTGATTTATTGGTAATTCAACTCAAAATTTACTATGAAGACTTTTTTCTCACGAAAAATAGAAGTCGAAATTGATCACCTCTTGTGTACTAACATGCATTTCAGTTCTATAAGCAAACTCAGTTGGAGGCAATGACTAGTGAAAAGGCTGCTGCAAAGTTTCAACTGGAGAAGGAAATAATGCGCCATCAAGAGGCACAGGTCTGGTCTTGTGTACTTAGCTGCTTGAATAATGCTTATCCATATTGTCCTGCCTTAATATACATGTTATTTGTCACGAATAACTTTGATTTGCACCTGGCTCGCTATTTCTAAAAAGGTAGAGGTAGAAAAAAGTAGAGCATCACGTCGAGCTACTACATCTTGGGAAGAAGATACTGAAATGAAAGCACTCGAGTATGTGAAACTTTTGTTGTTATCTTTGTAATTATCAGGATTTTAAATATTTCAATTCAAATTTTTACTTGCTATAATTGGAATTGATATCGGGATCATTTGGTAATCACGTCGAAGATTTTGCCTGTATGAAGTTTGCAATGACCAGGACACCAAATATTTTGGAATCTTATTGTGATTTGATGGCAATCCATTTAGACTTACCTTTAAGGAGTGGGAAAAGATTCACCACGTGACATAATAGTGAAATTTTTGTATGTGAAGTTAGCAATGATTACTGAACAAATATTTTTATTTATTGACATTGCTTAAATAATATTTACAAAAGAAGAAACGTATGTTCTACCTATTCCCTTGAACTTGTTATAGAATGTCAAAGCTCATATAATAAGATTTTATTCCTTGGATTGAATCCGTATGAAGATGTGGAGATGTATACACTGCCATCACAGTGAAGGAAATTAAAAGATGTAGTGATTTCTTTTCCTATATTACTTCATAATGATTGACATAACTAGGTCCTCAGAATCGTACAAATCACACATTGTACAAGCTGATATAAAAGGAAAATTTTATAGGATGGTGATGATTTATTCCATCCATTGATTCGATTGAATCATAGTTTATTCACTTTCTCCTAGGCAAATCAGATTGAATTAGTTTAACTAAACTGCATCTTCTTTATCATTTTTACTTGACCTTTAAAACATTATGCAGTTGTCATTTAATTAATATTTTTCTTGACCACGTAATGGAGTTTCGTAATGATTGTTGATTGAGAATGAGATTATACTCCAACTGAATTTTTTGTCCTTGATTTTCTGCAAAATTTTTAACCACAGGACTCTCCCATTGCATCATCGTCATATGGCTGGTGCAAGTATGCAGGTGTTTATTTCTTTTCATTGCCTGTTTCTCTTCTTGTATTCACTACCTTTTTCATTTTTCTATTTAACATCTTTTGCAGTTGCAAAAAGCAGCCAAACTGCTAGATTCAGGCGCAGTGAGGGCAACTCGATTTCTTTGGAGGTATCCAATAGCAAGGCTTATGCTGCTCTTTTATCTGGTAAGAAATGGTATAACTATGAGTCTGTAGTATTTTAAAATGTTTAATTTTCATCTTCACATATATCTGAATCTATTTGCTACAGGTATTTGTTCATCTCTTCTTGATGTATCTCTTGCATCGCTTGCAGGTAAGATACTATTTCTCCATTGCTTCATTTTATACACGATCATTGTTGTGCATTTATAACTTGATAAGTTAAGAGTTTTCTCTTAATTTTTTCATATACATGTAGTTCAGCAATTATATGTATATTTTCTTCATCTAAAGCGCGTATTAAATCGGATATGCCTTGGTTGCTTGCCGGCTTAGATAGTGACATTTTCTTTTATAGTTTCTATGATAAGTACATTGGGAGAGAACAACCTAACCCCATACATCTAATCCGCCTAAAAAAATGGAACTATGTAGGAACAAGCGGATAGTTTTGCATCTAAAGAAGTCGCAGAATCGATGGGACTTTCTAATAACCAGCTACCATGATCGGCCAGCCGCTCCTGCCAAACATTAGGAAGCGGCATATTAGCGTATTCCGACGTCTAAAACTATCTGGGACAAGACAGGTTTAAGATTAACAGATTTTGAGAATAGAAGTGGGATTGAAAGTTTTGTTTGTATTTTGCTTGTCATTGTTCATAATTACATTCATTGTTATGGATTGGAAACAGTTCACCCAAATCTGTGTAGTACATAATTAGATTTTCCTTCCTATATAAACCAACTTGTGACAAGTCACACATTTTCCATATTCGCCATATTAGAGTTTGAATTACTGCATTGCCGATTGCGTCAAGTTAGGTCCATTTTTGGTACTAGAGTTTTTACGTTACTCTATGTATTATTATTTGAGTCGCAAAACTTAATTGAAACTTGATTTTTGTTAGTAAATTTTCTTTTCTGTGCGTGGTTGTTCTCGTTAGGGTTTCTATGTAACTCTCCGTGTTTAATTTTGTACTTTTTTTTGTAGTATTATTGTTTGATTTTGCAACAGGCTATTTTCTTGCGGCCGAAAAAAAGGAGAGAAAAAGAGGCACGGTACAACTAAGATTTGATTAGATACGACTAATTTATACGATGTGTAAAAAAGACAGACGTATAAAAAAATACATGGGTAGGACATGTAATGGTTCGATCCACCTTCTTTGAAAAAAGGGTAAATGACAAATCAACCATTATGGTTTATAATTAATGACAAGTCAACCACTATTTTTTATTTTCTAACAAATTAACCATTGACGTATGGAAAAATGACAAAACAAATATAGCTGTCACGTTTGCCGTAAATAATGTCAAATTTAGCCTGAACGCCGCGGCCTCTCAAACGCCGCTGAGATGCTGAGATTTCTCGGGATTTGTTACTGGAACACCGCAGTTTGTTACTGGAAAAAGTTTTACTAAAAAAATGACAAATCCATCATAATGCCTCTATTTGTTTCTGTGAAAATTTTTGATCGCAAATTTGAGGGCTTAAACGATTAATTTTGGGGTCGAGAAAAGGGGATGGTGGGGTTAACCCATGACAAGTTATAGATCTCTGAGAGAGCTTCGATTTGATACCTTCTGCACTCAATTCCGACTCCCGTAACCAAAGTTATGGTCGTTTGAAGTTGAATAGGTGGCTACTTCACAGTTAACAACGGCGTATCAAGAGACAGCGGTGTCTTGAGACTCGGGTGTCTAAAGACACTGCATGTCTCGCGGTGTCTTGAGACACCTTGGCGCTATGTCAACTTGTTAACGGCGAATGTGACAGCAATGTTGACTTTGTTATTTTCCCATACGTCAGTGGTTAATTTGTTAGAAAATAAAGAATAGTGATTGACTTGTCATTGATCACAAACTACGATGGTTGATTTGTCATTTACCCTTGAAAAAATATACATTTGCAAGTCTTGTTCTTCCTTTGGGGCACTAAAAATTGAAAAAGGGCTATTCTCTAAGCATAACAAGTGGACTTGGATCAATTTTCTTTTTCACATTTTTTATTTACGAAGAGCCACAATTATGATCTTTCTTGTATGAATTCCGATCAACTTGAGAGTTGCGGTATCGATCGCTCAAATATGTCCGACATAAGATGGGAGGGAACCTGCGAATAAAGAATCACATCAAACATTGATAATAAATTATAAATAATTTAATAAATCACTTATACTAATGAATGAATACATCATATAATAAGTTTTACGAAAATAAAATAAGAAGGCGTCTAGCATTATCCAAATTCTAATTGAAAGAGTATTGAACTTTATTTTTCATTGCCAAGTATTTGCGCAATTATTTGCGGCCGCATGCTCGTGATTGTCACGCGTTCAATTATCCCATTTTTAAGGAGTGTTCTTCAACATGCAATATTTGACATCAAAAACTCACTATTACAGCAAGCACAGTTAATGAAACATGATTGATTGGATTGGATCAAACACAATGTTGACTTACCTGGGAGGGTTTTCATCGGACTTGCAGGTCGGCAAGCACTCGACTAAACAGTCGTGACTCGGTTCCAAGAAAAACGCTATCTGTCCAAGGAAAGAATAAAAAATGAAAAATGAAAAATTACCGGACCACTCCCGGATATTAGGCCAAAAAGGGAAGTGCTTATCATGATCCAATCTTATCACGACATCTCTCTCGAACAAATCGAGTTCGAGCATAATGAGTTAGTCTCAATCGTCAAGCCATTGAAGAAGTGTCAGTATCTTCTACAGGGTGACATGATATAGCCATGGATCATTGAATCAGGAATAGGGGCTGCTCGAATTACATGGCCGAAAGTGTAAAAAAAAAGCCTGGCGAAGACTCTTAGAATAGTTAAAATGGGACAGGGCTTGCACAAACCCAATGACACGAGGAGATATAGTTATAAAGAGAGCTTACAGAGTATCTCTCCTGGCCATTCCCTATGACTCTGTGCAGAGTTGACCTGAAGTTACACCAAGTAAAAGTTATGATAGTGAAATGCGCCTAACAACAGTAGGGAAGCACTAACGAATTGCCATTTCCTCTTCTTTACATGCTTCATTCATCAACAAGTAGAAGAATCACATCAAACTTCAAACATAAAGCTGAAAGACGCGCAATCGAAATGATGCAGTAATTCTTCAAAGTGCATGAATTTATTCAAGTCTCATACAGTGCAGAGAAACAAGAGCACCAGTTAAATAAAAATATTCACTTGAAAATAGAGTTGCTCCAACGTTCCAGCATGTCTCCAAGATTGACTATAAATGATCTGTTAAAGATGGATAACTGAATAAGCTTGAATAAGCATGAGAAGGGTAAATATTTACATTTTCTGCAAAACATGTCTAAAGAATTATTCTATAAGAACATTTTGCGAAAGCACTTTCTAATACGCTTTTTAAAACCGGCACATGATTTCTCTTCTTCTTCTTCTTTTCAAATAATAAATGCTATATAATTATAGAACTAAAAGTCTGACAAAGTTCACCCTTTTAAAGGTGTTACATATTCCCATATCTGAGGTTTTGCATTCTTTTCCTTGCAGACCTGTGATAATGATAAATACTAGTATGATTGTCTATAACATCAAAAATGAAGCATAAAAACAAGTCTATAATATTTCCCATTACTTGGAGACCAAGAACATCGTCAGTTGCTAAAAGGGTGATTAAGCCATAATCAGAATGAGCTCCAGCTCCATATATTCCAATTGCAGGATCAGAAATCTTACCTGTATCATATTTTTTAAAAAATAAAAAATTTCTCCATATTTAGAATGATTTGAGCATATAAAACCAGGTTTGCAATGGAGTTTCAAGAATCCTTTCAAATCCCACCTTCATAATGTAGAAGGCGTAGGGTTGCAATAGGCTCCCCGAGCATTTCCGGCTTCTCAAAGAAGTCGGTCTCTAGATCAAGTGCCAGGGCTATAATCCTAGCCACTGCTTTGGCAACTTCTCTTAATGAATCAATAAAATAAAATAAAAATTAGGGAGAGGGGAATTTATCATGCAAATAATTGATATTCTTAACCATTTTTTATCCTTCATCTTGTCATAAAGTACAATAGTTCTCTAAAACAAGTTAATGATTTAGTTTATAGGCTTAAAAGTTTAAATTGTTGAGTAAAAGTTGATTTATTCTTTCTTCATACGACAACTCACAATGACTGTTGATGATATTTCTCCATTGTCTTCCTCCATCCAGGCAAGAGATCTGAAAAACAGCAAAAAAATCAATACACAGCCCTGCAATGTCTTTCTTCTAGGCATCTCCAAATCACATTCAGCTACTTACCATCTGCAGGCCAAACATTTTGCCCATAAAATGGTTTTTGAGCTTCTGGGTCATCATTATTCTTTTCAATACCTATGTAGTACCCCTCTTTGAAATCTCCTACTTCAATAGAAAGCAAGTTATAGAGGAACTGTAAATTTCAAGAATTGAAACATATATGCGTATGGATAGCAATAAAATGATAACAAAAGGGTAAAGTGCAATTTAGTCCATCCTTAGGAGTCTAGACAATTGATACCATAAACAATTTTTTTGAACAAAATTGTACTTTAGATCATTAGCAAAACAAGTTCCGTCGTGATAAAATTCATTAAGTGTCTCATGTGTTTCGATTGTAAACGTCATTTTATATGTTGTGGCGGCCCACACTTGATATCACACTTAATTTTGAAGACTAAAAGACAATCTAACTATGTGTTCAAAATTAAGTGCAAAATTGAGTATTCGTGCGAAATCAAGTGAATCAAAGTAATTAAGGTGGTTAAAGTTATCATCACTTGTGAAAAATGTGAAATATTTAACAGAATTTATCAAGCTATTTTGCTAATAATTCAAAGAATAATAGTTGTTTTGTTCAAAACAATTGCTTAAGGTATCAGTTGCCACAAAACTCCCAAGTACTGGAACTCAAGTGCACTTTACACTAACAAAAATGTAAACAATAAATTACTATTCATATGTATTAGTGATTTACTTTCATGATCATAGTTAGCCATTAGCAACTACCTTTCTCTAATTGAAGCTGAAGTAGTGAGAAAAGAAATTGCGGAGGAAACAAACCATGAGACTGATTTGCAGAATCAAGACGCTCGTCGAAAAGGGGGGTGTAGCCTCTATGCTTTTCGTTCTTCAGACTCTTCATCTTCTCGCTCGAAGGCAAGCTAAAGAAGCTTCTGCTTCGCGTGAAAACCTCTTCCATGAATTCCTCACTTATTCCATGGTTGATTACATAGAAAAATCCAGTATCTAAACAGGCCTGCACCAATAATTTTGCTAATCAACGAGAACGACAGGACCATCGAAATCTTGGGCAGAAAAATGGAACGGAAATTGCGATTAAAATTTAAATCTCACCTGTTTGAGTAAAGACACTGATAGACCTATATCTCGGCTGGAAAGGTCGATACAATTGAGGGACAAGAACTTCGGAACGTCGTCAATGGCGCCGCGTTGACTCTGAACGTCCATTTCTCCAGGAAACAAAGGACACGAAGTGTAAACGAAGAGAACTCCGAGGTTTATTTAAAGCAAAGAGATAAAGAAAATCTTATAGTTGATGAAGTAATCGCGTTAATGGTCGCCCGCCATCCTCCATTGGTTAACTTAAAGCTACAAAGCTGCAAGCTTTGTGTGGGTCATTTGTATTAATATAAGACAGTGTATTCAACCTGTGTAATGGCGGAAAGGCGAAAATGGATTTCTACTGAGAACCCATTAACCAGAAATTCAGTGTGAGAGATTCTTTGGCTATGAACCCTCTCATTCGGTCAGATCTCTGGGTAAGATTAGATTTTCAAGATGTTATTTTTCTCATCTGAATTGCACTGTAGTTGTATAGAGAGAGGCACTTGCGCATTTAAAATAAAAAGATATATTTTAATTCTACCCTCTAATCTTATCTCTTTATTTTTATGATTTCACTTATGAGGTTCTTTAGATCAATTGTTCCATCGTTGTAAAGATCTCGTAGAAAACACTGTCTTACGTTAATATGCTTGCTTCTTCAATAAAAAACTAGATTTTTAGAAAGTTTTACGATTGAATTGTTGTCATACAAGATTGTAGTAACTCTCATTTGCTTGAAATGTAGTTTTTCAAGAATTTTTTCAAGCCATATAACTTGATAAGCACAAGCTGTTGCAGCGGCAAATTCAGCTTTAGTAGTTAATAAAATGACATGGTTTTACTTTTTAGACCACCACAAAAAAAAAAACTCTTGTACCAAACATAAAATCATAACCTAACGTACTTTTTCTTTCATCTTGATATCATGTATAATCATTATTTATAAACTGAGTATGATCTTTTACCCTTCTTGTAAAATAATCCAAAATCTTTTGTTCCTGTCAAGTTACGAAATATTCTTTAAACGGCTAAAAATGTAGTTTTGTCTGATTCTCCATATATCTACTAATTAGACTCACATAATGCATAATGTATGGTCTCGTTGTTAAATACATCGAATTGCCCACAATTTGCTTGTAAAGTGTCTTATGCACCTTCTTTCCTCCACAATCTTGGTTGAACCTCAAGCCAAACTCACTTTGTGCATTTACAAGATTGCAATCTTTCATTTAAAATCTGGTTAGAATTTTACACATATTTCTTTTGAGGAATAAAAATTCCAATAGTAGATTGCACAACTGCTATGTAAGGAAACAATTTATCATACCAAGATTAGACATTTTACATTCAACCATCATAAACTTTTCAAATTCTTCAAACATGGAACAATAATTTCCAGTGTAAATAAAATCATCAATATATCGACACACAATGAACATATTTTCTTTATCTCTGAGTTTAACGAACAATTTCTGCTCATATGGACATTTTGTAAAACCTTCTTTTAGAAAATAAGTTTCAATTCGGCTATACCAAGTTCGTGGAGCTTATGTTAATAGTGAAAGCCTTTTTTTAATTTATATACTTTATGTTCATTTCCAATTTGAATATAATTGGAAGGTTGATTAATAAATACATGTTCCTCCAAGTTTCCATGCAAGAATGTTGATTTAACATCCAATTGGAAGATAGAACATGAATTTTGTGCTGCTATGTGATCACCAATCTAATTGTATCATGCTTTGCAACGATCCCTTATAGTCAACTTCATACCCTTTGCCACCAAACGTACTTTGTATTTATCAACTTCACCATTTTATGTTCATCTTGTTTTGGAAATCGATTTCACCTCAATAGTTTTGTACCCTTTTGGAAGATCACGTAGCTCCTAACTCTCATTTCTTTCAATTGTTGTAATTTCATCGTCCATCGTCTTTCTTCATTTTAATTTTTTGAAAGTGTAATACCCTGATTTTCTGTAAGGAAATTAAATAAAAATAATCGAGAAATTAATTAGGTGTAATAGGATTATTTGAATAATTATTGAAGATTTATTTAATGAAAATATTAGAGTGAGTTAAATGTAAATTTTGGTTAAGGATTTGAAGTATAAGTTATCAAGGGAGTTGTTAAATAAGTAAAGGAGAGAAATGAAATTAAAATAAAAGAGAAATTGAAAATAATAAGGACAGGGCGAAATGTTGACGTTTTGAGCAGAAGCAAGGTCGCGTTACTATGGTCGACTGTAGCCATCGATTAGGAATCCATGGCCGACTGAAACAGTCGATCGGTCCCATGGTGTTTCGCAAAAAATGTGTTTTTACGTTGTTGCGCACTACTGTGCGTATTGATTGGACCCTCGGCCAGATGGCGACCGGTCCCACGCAATTCTACAACTTGGGAAGATAATTGAAAATCCCAATGCGTGTAATATGTTGTGATGCCTACACGTCTTCACCCTTTTATAGATGGCATATGGATGGAGGTGTTAGGTGAGGCACGGAGATTATTAATGCGTATATGGGAAGCTTCGTTTGTGGCGGAATTAAAGAGAAAGGGAGAGAAGGAAGAGAGGAAACTCACTGGAGAGAAAGAGAGAAGGAACTCTCTGGAGAAATGATGGAGAAATGAGGTCGTGAAATGAAATAGAGAAAGCGACAGAGGGAGAATGGGAGTGAAGAGCTAATAACTGGTAGCCGAGAGAACAACAGGGGACTAGGGGAGAAGAGAGAAATAAAGAGCGAAGCAGAGGAAGAGAGCGAGAGAGAAAGTGAAAAGAAAGAAAAAGAGTGTTCTAGAGACTACAAAGAAGAAGGATAAGAAGCATAAGAAAGGAAGGAGGAGCTCTCAGGTCATCATTGTCTCGAGTATTCTTCTAGTAAGATATTCCTCCACTTATGTTATGGATTTTATGGAAATATTGAAGAGTGTAGGATGTTAGTTTTTGGATGAGTTAGACTCTATGATTGGCTACTGCTCTCTGTAGTATTGGTAATGGAATGTTAATATGTCGATGAAATGTTGGTTCTCTATTTATGGTTGCTGAATATGATTTGTGCCCTGTTAATTGAAAATGATCCCTGTGAATTACGATTACATGGAGTATTATTCGGCTAAGAAATTAGGTGTGTGCTGTGATGTTAGTTTCTGTTATGATGGTAACTGCCTAGAGTTAATGCACGAGGTTGAGGAGATATTGCTCTGTGCTCTTTGGTTTGGTTATCAGTTATTTGGTTTCTGCTCATGGAATGGAAGTTGTAGTTATACTTGGGTGGGCTGGATGTTACGACTTTGGGTGGTCACGGATGGGAATTGTTCCCTGTTGTGTTTACTGCTTCAAGGAACTGTGGTTAGTAATGATTAGTTATTTAATGATTTTGAATGTATTGAAGGTATCAAAAAGGAGAAGAATGACAACGGTTAAGTGCTGATACGAGTTAACGCTTCGATGTAAGTGATATGTATGTGCTTTGGTCTTCAAACCCTACATCGCAAGAATTAGGGTTATATGCTGATTGTTTATTAGAAATATGATCTTTTAAGTTATAGATTTAACATGATAAAGTTATGCTTTGAGGATTATAAGATTTGATAGAAATCATGTTTTGAGGATTGTATTGATGTTTGCTCTGTGTTTATTAGATATAGGTTCTTTTAATGACATGTTTATTAGTTTTGAGTTAAAAATAGTGATAATGAGATTAAACATATTTTGAGGCCTACATAGAGGAGACATATACTATATGCATTCACGAGCATCATGTATCATGGTTTTTAAAACGATACGCAAATGGTTTTCATGCATGGTTTTGAAAAGGAAACGATAACGGAAATGAAATGTGAATAAACGTAAACGAATTCGTTTTTACGTGAGTTCGGATATTGAAGAGATTGCTCTCACGTGAAAACGAATATATGTGTGTAACATCCCGTACTTTTTCCACTTTATTTATTTATCTTTTCAAAACTGTCATAAAATTTTTCGTTTCCTTTTTCATATTCAAAGTATATTATCAGAGTAAAACGAGCGATCAACGTAAAACATTACCAACATCCTAGATATCCACAAAAGTTTAGAAACAGTCCGAGTACATTTGACAATACCAAAATATTAGTTTTCAAAATCCAACATACTCGATTATTAAGTTACGAAAATACCATCGCGATGAACCACAACCAACAGGTCAAAATGGTTGATAACCCAAAGCATCGTCCTGGAATACCTCGTCCATGACTTGTTCATTATCAACAAAAGCATCACCTACATCACGGGGGAAAACAATGAGCCTAACACTCAACAAGAATTAGAATGAAATGTAATGCAATGCAATGCATGACTATGCAATGTAATTAGTTAGGAGTGACATACACCATAGAGCCATGAGGAAAAACCGGTCAATCTACTATACTCATCATGGTTTTCCTTATGCCGGTATTCACCCTTTTGTTCCGAGAACATTGGGGATTTCAGAACAGGAGACAATGAACCCTAGTATCCCATGCAACTAACTTACTTTCTCTCTAATCTTTTCATCACAAACCTATATGTATAATGGGACGTCATTGTTTTCCCGAACCTCCACACACCTATTTACATAAATTTATCATGCCATACAATATGGATACAATTTTATAAGTCCTAAAATGATGCATGAATGTCATTAATATAATTGAAAAGCAAGCACAATTATTGCAATTGAAAGACAATGACCTAATATATATGCTCATCACTGTTACATAGTCTTTCAACACTAAACTTAATATGAAGAATTTACATCATAATTGGTTATTCAGAACTCATACTTCCAACATTGAACATAACTAATGTCAACAAAGATAACTTGACTAAACAACATAACTATTGTAAGAAAAAGACAATAACGAAGCTAGTTATTGATCCTGTTTGTCACACAAGTGTCACACAAGTAAAACAGAACTAACAATGAGTTATCTAACATAACAGGTTTATTGGTTAAGCACTTGACCTGTATAGATCGTAGTAACGGAAGTACCACCTCGTCCAAGACTTAACATTGCTATCATATTCCTTAACAGCATATCTCTTACAGCAATTCACTTTATACATGAACCACTTTGATTTCCTTTAATTTCAATGACATAACAAGTTCAATAGTCCTTTACTCATATGAACTTCAATCTTAAAGAAAATCAAGGTCATGTCCAGAACTTACTAATTCACAAATAGAATCCAACAAGTTAATTAAATCATGCCCAGAACTTAATAATTCACAAAATAGAATCCAACAAGTCAATTGCAAACAAACCTCGTGATGTAGGGCCTCCACTGGCCAACTACATCATTCCAATTTCTTACCTCACGTTTTGTAGAAATTCAACACAGATGTACTACTTTTTCACAGCCACACAGCCTTACACTACCCAACTTCAGAGGAACAAACGTAGTCTGGCAAAATAGCAAAAATGAAAACTCAGAGTTCACCTTTCATTCATATACAATTCAACTGAATGCTTACCACTTTTTGTGCTGAATAATCACGTCTTCACAGTGGTACCCAATTCCACTAATCACGTCCTCACAGTGATAACCAAACAAAAACACATTCTCTTATTGCTTGTTCCCTCACTAGATAGAGTACACTGCACTCACTCTCTTTAAAACTACACAGAAGAAGACAGGAAGGAGGTATATAAACTATGAGTATGTAGTATTTAAAATGTTTAATTTACGTTACTCTATGTATTATTATTTGAGTCGCAAAATTTAATTGAAACTTGATTTTTGTTAGTAAATTTTCTTTTATGTACGTGGATGTTCTCGTTAGGGTTTTCTATGTAACTCTCAATGTTTAATTTTGTACTTTTCTTTTGTAGTATTATTGTTTGATTTTCCAATGGGCTATTTTCTTGGGGCCGAAAAAGAGGTAGAGAAAGAGAGGCATGCTACAACTAAGATTCGATTAGATACGACTAATTGATACGATGTGTAAAAAAGACAGACGTACAAAAAAATACACCGGTACGACATGTAATGGTTCGATCCACCTTCTTTGAAAATATATACATTTGCAAGTCTTGTTCTTCCTCTGGGGCACTAAAAATTGAAAAAGGGCTATTCTCTAAGCATAACAAGTGGACTTCTATCAATTTTCTTTTTCACATCTTTTTATTTAGATTGACATGAAGGGCCACAATTATGATCTTTCTTGTATGAATTCTGATCAACTTCAGCGTTGCGGTATCGATCGCTCACATATGTCCGACATAAGATGGGAGGGAACCTGAGAATAAAAAATCACATCGAACATTGATAATAAATTATAAATAATTTAATAAATCACTTATATAAATGAATGAATACATCATATAATAATTTTTACGAAAATAAAATAAGAAGGCGTCTAGCATTTATCCAAATTCTAATTGAAAGAGTATTGAACTTTATTTTTCATTGCCAAGTATTTGCACATGCTCGTGATTGTCACGCGTTCAATTATGCCATTTTTAAGGAGTATTCTTCAACATGCAATATTTGACATCAAACACAATGTTCAAGCACAATGTTGACTTACCTGGGAGGGTTTTCATCGGACTTGCAGGTCGGCAAGCACTCGATTATACAGTCGTGACTTGGTTCCAAGAAAAACGCTATCTGTCCAAGGAAAGAATAAAACATGAAAAATTAAAAATTACCGGACCACTCCCGGATATTAGGCCAAAAAGGGAAGTGTTTATCACGATCCAATCTTATCACGACATCTCTCTCGTACAAGTCGAGTTTGAGCATACGGAGTTAGTCTCAATCGTCAAGCCATTGAAGAAGTGTCAGTATCTTCTAATAGTTAAAATGGTACAGGGCTTGCACAAACCCAATGACACGAGGAGATATAGTTATAAAGAGAGCTTACAGAGTATCTCTCCTGGCCATTCCCTATGACTCTGTGCAGAGTTGACCTGAAGTTACACCAAGTAAAAGTTATGATAGTGAAATGCGCCTAACAACAGTAGGGAAGCACTAACGAATTGCCATTTCCTCTTCTTTACATGCTTCATTCATCAACAAGTAGAAGAATCACATCAAACTTCAAACATAAAGCTGAAAGACGCGCAATCGAAATGATGCAGTAATTCTTCAAAGTGCATGAATTTATTCAAGTCTCATACAGTGCAGAGAAACAGGAGCACCAGTTAAATAAAAATATTCACTTGAAAATAGAGTTGCTCCAACGTTCCAGCATGTCTCCAAGATTGACTATAAATGATCTGTTAAAGATGGATAACTGAATAAGCTTGAATAAGCATGAGAAGGGTAAATATTTACATTTTCTGCAAAAAATGTCTAAAGAATTATTCTATAAGAACATTTTGCGAAAGCACTTTCTAATACGCTTTTTAAAACCGGCACATGATTTCTCTTCTTCTTCTTCTTTTCAAATAATAAATGCTATATAATTATAGAACTAAAAGTCTGACAAAGTTCACCCTTTTAAAGGTGTTACATATTCCCATATCTGAGGGTTTGCATTCTTTTCCTTGCAGACCTGTGATAATGATAAATACTAGTATGATTGTCTATAACATGAAAAATGAAGCATAAAAACAAGTCTATAATATTTCCCATTACTTGGAGACCAAGAACATCGTCGGTTGCTAAGAGGGTGATTAAGCCAAAATCAGAATGAGCTCCAGCTCCATATATTCCATTTGCAGGATCAGAAATCTTTCCTGTATCATATTTTTTAAAAAATAAAAAATTTCTCCATATTTAGAATGATTTGAGCATATAAAACCAGGTTTGCAATGGAGTTTCAAGAATCCTTTCAAATCCCACCTTCATAATGTATAAGGCGTAGGGTTGCAATAGGCTCCCCGAGCATTTCCGGCTTATCAAAGAAGTCAGTCTCTAGATCAAGTGCCAGGGCTATGATCCTAGCCACTGCTTTGGCAACTTCTCTTAATGAATCAATAAAATAAAATAAAATAAAAATTAGGGAGAGGGGAATTTGTCATGCAAATTATTGATATTCTTAACCATTTTTATCCTTCATCTTGTCATAAAGTACAATAATTCTCTAAAACAAGTTAATGATTTAGTTTCTAGGCTTAAAAGTTTAAATTGTTGAGTGAAAGTTGATTTATTCTTTCTTCATACGACAACTCACAATGACTGTTGATGATATTTCTCCATTGTCTCCCTCCATCCAGGCAAGAGGTCTGAAAAACAGCAAAAAAATCAATACACAGCCCTGCTATGTCTTTCTTCTAGGCATCTCCAAATCACATCCAACTACTTACCATCTGCAGGCCAAATATTTTGCCCATAAAATGGTTTTTGAGCTTCTGGGTCATCATTATTCTTTTCAATACCTATATAGTACCCCTCTTTGAAATCCCCTGCTTCAATAGAAAGCAAGTTATAGAGAAGAACTGTAAATTTCAAGAATTGAAACATATATTCGTATGGATAGCAATAAATGATAACAAAAGGCAATTTAGTCCATCCTTAGGAGTCGGGACAATTGATACCATAAACAATTCTTTTGAAAAAAATTGTAGTTTAGATAGTTAGCAAAACAACTTCTGTTGTAGTCACTTTGATTCACTCGATTTTCGGTCCACCCTCGATATCACACTCAATTTTGGAGACTATAAGGCAATCTAACTAAAACGTGTTCGAAATTGAGTGCAAAATTGAGTATACGTGCGAAAAATGTAAACAATAAATTACTATTCATATGTATTAGTGATTTACTTTCATGATCATAGTTAGCCATTAGCAACTACCTTTCTCTAATTGAAGCTGAAGTAGTGAGAAAAGAAATTGCGGAGGAAACAAACCATGAGACTGATTTGCAGAACCAAGACGCTGATCGCAAAGGGGGGTGTAGCCTCTATACTTTTCGTTCTTCAGACTCTTCATCTTCTCGCTCAAAGGCAAGCTAAAGAAGCTTCTGCTTCGCGTGAAAACTTCTTCCATGAATTCCTCACTTATTCCATGGTTGATTACATAGAAAAATCCAGCATCTAAACAGGCCTGCACCAATAATTTTGCTAATCAACGAGAACGACAGGACCATCGAAATCTTGGGCAGAAAAATGGAACGGAATTTTCGATTAAAAATTAAATCTCACCTGTTTGAGTAAAGACACTGATAGACCTATATCTCGGCTGGAAAGGTCGATACAGTTGAGGGACAAGAACTTCGGAACGTCGTCAAGGGCGCCGCGTTGACTCTGAACGTCCATTTTGTTGTGATAATGGCAAATGGTAGAAGACAAAATGAAAGAACTGCTCTATATTAAGGATAAGTGAGCAGAAAATTACAGTGAGAAGAGGGAGAGAGAACACAAAATTACAGAGCAGACAATAGATAAAAACGGGGGAAAAGAATAGAGAGCTTCGAGATTTCTAACCTAACTCCCTGTTGCTTTACCTTTTCCTTTTTATAATTTCTCTAACTTATCTTCCATGTCAGCTGGGCGACTCATTACGTCAGATGGGAGACTTTGGTTGCTCCTCCTCTCCGTTCTCTTACGCTTCTTCTTCCGGCTTGCCAATGCCGGACCATAACTCTCCAGGAAACAAAGGACACCAATGTAAGCATATTTTCATTCCACTTTCAGACTTTAATCTTATTTTTATTTACTTTACATGATTGCAATACTTTTATTCTCATATAACGAAATTGATTTAACCATTCGAGTTTAAAAGTAATACCAACCTTGGTCTATGATATAAGATGCTTTTGATGACGATGTTGAGTTCCGTTTATCAACCTTAAGACCTTTCTTTAATTCGTCTCTTCGATGATCTGGAAACGAAGTGTAAAATTCCTTTTCTTGTTGAGAGAATTTTCGATAGATAGAGAGCTTTTGTTCGTTAGAATGTATTATGTAATTCTCCCTCTATGTGATTGAAAGAAGACACCCGTACAAAATGCAACTTTCCATACATGCCCTTTCGTTCGTGCCTTTTCAATCACGTCTCTTTAACTATACGTTATACACTTTTAATAAGGTTAAGGTGAGGGAATTAAAACTCAATTAACTTAATGTCTTTAATGCTTAACAACCATCACATTAAGCACATTAATATTTAGTCAATGTAACATTAATTAACATGGACCACATTTACATAGATTATAATTAAATAATCTAACAATCTCCCACTTGGGCCATGTTATGAACTTTAATATCAATTGATATACAGCTAGTACTTTTCAGCTACTTTAGCTAACACTTTTCAGCTGACATAACTTGAATTCACAATTAATTAATGTAGTGTTCTTTAATGTGAATTATATCAAGTTATCTTTTCATAATGAATTACATAATCGAATCATGGCAGACTCATGTGAATTATGTCAACATGATTCTTTCCATGTATCATAAACTATACAATTCATTAATTTTGTAATTGAGGAACACTATAAACCCATCATATATTATTCATAACCAATCATTGTACATAGCCATAATATGAATAATAAATTGACATACAAAAACATTCTTTCATTGAATTCATAAGTGTTATAAGATACAAGCTACGCTCTTACAATCACATAGACTTGTTACCTAAACCCATCTTTACAACATGTTATTTAAAGGTTTTAGGTGGCAATCCTTTCGTCAACGGATCAGCTATCATTGAGCTTGTACTTATATGCTCAATGCATACTCTTTGTTTTTGTATTTCTTCTTTGACTGCCAAGTACTTTAAGTCCATATGTTTTGCTCCTTTCAAGTACTTGTCATTCTTTGAGAAGAATATAGCTGCGGAGTTATCACAATACAATTTCAGCGGTCTCTCTATACTTTCGACCATGCTAAGACCCTAAATAAAGTTCCGCAGCCACAATGCTTGAATTGTAGCTTCAAAACAAGTTACAAATTCAGCTTCCATATTGGAAGTGGCAATCGTAGATTGCTTTCCACTTTTCCATGATACGGCTCTTCCAGCTAATAGGAACACGTAGCCAAATGTAGATTTCCTCGAGTCTACACAACCGGCATAATCAGAATCTGAATATCCAATCACTTCGAGTTGACTCGATTTTCTACACATGAGCGTGAAGTTCTTTGTTCCTTGTAAGTACCTGAGTACTTTCTTTGCAGCTTTCCAATGATCCAATCCTAGATTACTTTGGTAACGGCCCAACATCCCTACTGCAAAACTTATATCTGGCCGTGTACATGTCTGGGCATACATCAAACTTCCTACTGCTGATGCATATGGAATAAGTTCCATTTCCTTACGTTCCAAATCATTTTTCGGACATTGCATCAAACTGAATTTGTCCCCTTTCTGAATTGGAGCAACACTAGCGGAACACTTATCCATTCTAAATCTCTCAAGAATTTTCTCGATATAACCTTTCTGAGACAATCCTAGCGATCCTCCTTTCTATCACGGAATATTTCTATTCTAATAACATAGGATGCCACACCCATATCTTTCATTTCGAAATTCTTTGAGAGAAAATCTTTAACGTCACGTAACGTTCCTTTATTGTTTGCAACAAGCAGAATATCGTCAACGTACAATACTAGGATACAAAACTTACTCCCACTGACCTTCATATAGATACACCGATCAACGGTGTTCTCTATAAAACCGTATGACAAAATGGTATCATTAAATTTAATGTACCATTGTCGGGAGGCTTGTTTCAATCCATAGATTGACTTATTCAGCTTACATACCATCTTTTCATTTCCCGGAAAGGAAAATCCCAAAGGTTGATCCATATAAACCTCTTCCTCTAAGTCACCGTTAAAAAAAGTGGTCTTTACATCCATTTGGTGAAGCTCCAAATCATAATGAGTCACCAAAGCCATAACTATTCTTAAAGAGTCTTTCTTCGAAACTGGAGAGAAAGTCTCTTTATAGTCAATGCCGTCTTTCTGAGTGTAACCTTTGGCGACAAGTCTGGCCTTATACCTTTCGATGTTACCTTTCGAATCACGTTTGGTTTTGTAAATCCATTTACAACCAACGCATTTCTTTCCTTCAGGTAACTCTACAAGTTCCCAAACTTTGTTGTCATCCATAGATTTCAACTCTTCCTTCATAGCATTAAACCATTTTTCGGAATCATTACATTCCATGACTTATTGAATGATTCTGGATCCTTATCGATGCTCAAGTCACATTCTTCTTCTAGTGAATAAACCACATAGTCATCAGAAATTGCTGGTCTTCTCTCCCTTACAGACCTTCGCAATTCTGTTACTTGTGGTTGATCACTTATGACTTGATCAACGTTAACATGCTCATCATTAACTTGTTCACCTTGTGTGGGTTGAATATCCATTTGTTGTTCCGGTATGTTGTTAGACTGTGATACAACATATGGCACAACAACTTGATGAGAATTATTGGGTGTTGTTTCCGTCACCCGATTCTCCTGGATATTCACATTTCGTGAATCATCACTCCCACTGAACATGCCATTCTCAATGAATCGAGCATTTCCAGATTCTACAATCCTTGTACTATGCTTTGGACAATAGAAAATGTACACCTTTGACTTTTCCGGATAGCCGATGAAAAAACCACTAATGGTTCTTGCATCGAGCTTCTTTTCATATATAAATCCTAACTTCTGCTGGACATCCCCAAATGTGTAGATGTCTCATACTAGGTTTCCTTCCCGTCCACAGTTCATAAGGAGTCTTAGGAACTGCCTTACTAGGAACCCTATTCAGCAGATATGCAGCGGTCTTTAAACCGTGCATCCACAACGATATAGGTACATTACTATTATTAATCATACTTCTTACCATTTCGATAAGAGTACGATTCCGTCTTTCAGCTACACCATTTTGCTGTGGTGTACCCAGCATTGTGTATTGTGCACAAATGCCTCGACTTTCGAGAAACCTTGCAAATGGACCTTTGTTTTGTCCACTTTCATCGAATTTTCCATAGTACCCACCACCTCTATCCGATCTCACAACCTTCACTTTTCTATCTAGCTGCTTTTCCACCTCATTGATGAACACTTCTATAACATTCATCGCTTGAGACTTTTCATGCAGTAGATATATATAACTGTAATGTGAGAAATCGTTTATAAAGGTGATAAAATGTTTTTCTCCATTCCATGAAGGAATGTCGAATGGACCACAAATATCGGTATGTATCAATTCTAAAAGTTCTTTGCTTTTTGTGGTAGGATACTTTGATGTGTGTTTAGTTTGCTTTCCTTTAATGCAATCTATACACACGTCCCAGTCATCAAAATCTAATTGAGGTAAAATGTTATTTTTCATTAACCTCATTAACCTTTCTTTAGAAATGTGACCTAGACGTTTATGCCATAAGAAAGCCGAACTTTCGTTCGTTGCACCGCGTTTTAAGCCAATTACATGATTAACGTTAAACAGAGATTCTTTGAATTTCTTATCAAGATTAAAGCAATATAAACCATCATTCAAAATACCATAACCATAATAGTATTTTTGTTTATACATTGCAAAACAACCATCACCAATCTTGAAAGAAAAACTTTTACAATCCAACCTAACAACAGAAATTAAATTCCTAGCACACTCAGGAACATAAAGACACTCTTCTAGATCCAGGTGGTATCCGGTATCCAGATCAGTCTATACGTTCCAATTCCTTCAATGCGTGCCTTCATTCTGTTCCCCATATACAGGAACTTTTCAGCTCCGTTTATGGGATGGATCGAAAGAAATCCCTGCGTAACATGAGAAACATGAGTAGTAGCACCAGGATCTAACCACCAAGTATTATTAGGTACTTCTATAATATTTGATTCAAAACATACTGAAACAAATAGTGTACCTTTCTTTTCGAACCAAGCCTTTCTTTTAGGACAATCCTTCTTTACATGTCCGGCTTTGTTACAGAAGAAGCATTTAATTTCTTTATGGATCTGACCATCATTAATCTTTAATTGGTCCTTTCCCTTCTTCTTGTTCTTTTTACTTGATGACTTTGATGTGCTAACTTTGGCATCCTTCTGCACAGCTAAGTTGACGGTATGAGACTTTAACTTCTTCAACCTTCCTTCCTCTTGAACGAGCATGGCCTTAATCTCTTGAAAGTTCCATTTTTCCTTGATGGTGTTATAGTTCACCTGGAACTAGCCAAACTCAACTGGAAGTGAGTTGATGATGAATTGAACCAAGAATGATTCATTCACATCCATACCCAACGTCTTAAGCTTTGCAGCCAAATTGGCCATGCTCGTTACGTGGTCATGAATGGGTTGGGACCAATCAAATTTCTTGGTCGTCAACTCACTCATTAAGCTTCCCACAACAGACTTATCAGTAATGTCTGATTGGGAGTATGCCTTTATTTTTTACATAAATTCCTTCGCATCGTTTACTTTAGGCATCGATGGCTTAACATTTTCTGCCATCGTCATCCTCATCAAGCCCAAACACAGCCTATTAGACCACTCTCAAGCCTCATAATAAGACTTGTCAGCTTCCGAAGTGGTCTCAGTAATAGCTGGTGGTCTATCATTAACTAGTGCCAAGTCCAAATCCAATACACCCAATTGAAACTGGATTTGTTCGAACCAGTCAGCATAGTTAAGACCATTGAACTTAACAGACGAATTACCTGATGCAAACAAACTCATAGTAGCTGCAAATAACAACAATACTCATATATCAATACATTGAATAATCTATCCTAACCAGATCCCAAGTAAAGCATATAAAATTTCATTAAGTTTACCTTTGGGTAATACTTAAAGAAATACATCATTCATGATATTATAATCTTTAATTGACTTATAAACATATTTAACACAACATGTTTAACATCTTTGGATGTTTAAACATATCAATTAACTATGTAAACTTGTCACTTTAATGTTATTAATTATAAACAATTGTCCACTTTTGGGTGACCTAATAGTTTATAACTAATAAACATATTTCAATAATATCATTAAAATTAAATGAATAAATTACACAATTTAATATTGATCCTTTCAAACTAAGTCACTTTGGTGACTACATAGTTTCTATACAACAATATATTAATTGTATGAACATTCATTCACTTAATTTCTTTAATTGGACTGTATAATTAGGCGTTGCGGACGATTATGCGGACGTTAAATGGCGTCCGCAAACTCTTACTATCGTCCGAAACTGCCTATAGCAGACGCTAACTTTACCGTCCGCTGCGTCCGTGTGATGCGTCCGCGTGAATCAAAATTACAGATTCATACCGGACGCATGGCTTAAGCGTCCGCAGCGTCCGTGTGATCCGTCCGCATGAATCAAAATAGATTCAAAACAGACGCATACTTTTCTCGTTCGTACAGTCCGCATGATACGTCCGGATGAATTCTTTACAGATTCATTTCGGACGCAAATTGTAGCGTTCTCGGCATCCGCATTATATCGTCCGGGTGAATCGTTTTACAGACTTAATGTGGACGATACTTGTATGCATCCGCGTCGTCCGCACCCTTTCACATATGCATCCGGATATGCATTTTCAACATGAATCTAGCATCCGACCACATTTCAGGTCGACCGCATCATGATACCCATCGTCTGCATGACGAACAGTCCGATAAACATTCAACAGAAACAATAAAATTTGATCATCCTATCAACAATTTCATCTATTATACGTTTCATGCATAACATTTCGCATTTCATGTATATATTTCGAAATCATCCTAATCAAATTTCATGGTAAATCAATACGTATATTTAACCGTGCTCTGATACCAATTGTAAGCATATTTCCATTCCACTTTCAGACTTTAATCCCATTTTTATTTACTTTACATGCTTGTAATACTTTTATTCCCATATAACGAAATTGATTTAACCATTCGAGTTTAAAAGTAATACCAACTTTGGTCCATGATATAAGATGTTTTTGATGACGATGTTGAGTTCCGTTTATCAGCCTTAAGACCTTTCTTTAATTCGTCTCTTCGATGATCCGGAAACGAAGTGTAAAATTCCTTTTCTTGTTGAGAGAATTTTAGATAGATAGAGAGCTTTTGTTCGTTAGAATGTATTATGTAATTCTCCCTCTATGTGGTTGAAAGAAGACACCCGTACAAAAGGCAACTTTCCATACATGCCCTTTCGTTCGTGCCTTTTCAATCACGTCTCTTCAACTATACGTTATACACTTTTAATAAGGTTAAGGTGAGGGAATTAAAACCCAATTAACTTAATGTCTTTAATGCTTAACAACCATCACATTAAGCACATTAATATTAAGTCAATGTAACATTAATTAACATGGACCACATTTACATAGATTATAAATAAATAATCTAACAACCAAGTGTAAACGAAGAGAACTCCGAAGTTTATTTAAAGCAAAGAGATAAAGAAAATCTTATAGTTGATGAAGTAACTGCGTTAATGGTCGCCGACTGCCATCTGCCATTGGTAACTTGAAGCTGCAAGCTTTGTGTGGCTCATTTGTCTAAATATAAGACAGTATATTCAACCTGTGTAATGGCGGAAATGCGAAAGTGGAGTTCTACCGAGAACCCATTAACCAAAAAATCAGTGGGAGAGATTCTTTGACTATGAACCCTCTCATTTGGATAGACATGACAAATGAGCCGAGCCGAGCCTGAAAAAGTCTGGTTTGTCGAGTTTGTCGAGCTTAACGAGTCGAGCCTAATGAGCCAGTTGAGCCTAACGAGCCAGTTGAGCCTAATGAGACGAGCCTAACGAGCCAGTCGAGCCTAACGAGCCTGTTGAGCCTAACGAGCCTGTTGAGCCTAACGAGCCGAGCTTAACGATCCGAGCCTAACGAGCCTGCCGAGCCTAACGAACCGACCGACCCTAACGAGCCTTATCGAGTTGAGCCTAACGAGCCAAATGTACATAAATAATAATATTTTAGATAAATATATTATAAATTATTTTCAATATTATACAGTTTAAAATGTTAGATTGTTTAATTATAATCTATGTAAATGTGGTCTATGTTAATTAATGTTACATTGACTTAATATTAAAGAGCTTAATGTGATGGTTGTTAAGCATTAAAGACATTAAGTTAATTGAGTTTTAATTCCCTTACCTTAACCTTATTAAAAGTGTATAACGTATAGTTGAAGAGACGTGATTGAAAAGGCACGAACGAAAGGGCATGTATGGAAAGTTGCCTTTTGTACGGGTGTCTTCTTTCAATCACATGAGGGAAAATGAAGGAATTCATTCTAACTAACGAACGAACGAACGAAAGAACTCTCTCACGAATTCTCTCTCAAATCAAATTACGGTATACGACGTTTCTGCATCATCGAAAGAAACGAATTGAAGAAAAGGTATTAAGGCGATAAACGAAACTCAACATCGTCATCAAAAGCATTTTGTATCATGGACCAAAGTTGGTATCTTCTTTAAACTCGAATGGTTAAATCAAATTCGTTATATGGGAATAAAAGTATTGCAAGCATGTAAAGTAAATAAAAATGGGATTAAAATAGAAAAGTTGAATGAAAAATGCTTACATAAAACTATAATAAATATTTATTATTATAATGTAAAAATACTATAATTAATAATTTAATTGAATAAATATTTTTATTCAATTGGCTTGATTATTAAACGGGACATCACCTTTGACTAATTATAAGATTGTCAATCTTTGACTCATACGTTGCGTCTTTCGAATATGGTTACATTATCATGAGAACAATAAGTCTTAACGCAAAATTCTTAGATAACATAGCATCAAAAAATACCAAGATCCTTTGTGTGTGATAGTCACTATTATTCACAAAGTTTAGTTGCAAAGAAAATCATCCCAAACAGCAAATTATTAAAATTGTAAGTTAATTTGCAAAAATTTACATTGTTTGAGTTGTAACAATAAAACCAATAAAAGTTAGTGGAAGTCCATTGTTTGGGTTGTAACAATAAAAACAATAAAAGTTAGTGGAAAGATTGAATCTTTTACTGGAAGATTGAAGAAATGACGTCTGAAGAGACGGAGAAAGAAGTCTGCAAGTTACAGACTGCAACTTTAACCCTAAAGAGAGAGAGAAATAGGAATCCCGATTCCCTCCCTTGACTTGCATTGGACGAGAGAAATAGCAAGAGGAGAAGGAAAACCGCTACTGAAAATCATTTGTATTGAGAGGGAGAAGGACCCTTCGGCAGAGAGGAGACACCAGTTAAAGAGAGGATGCAGAAGAGGAACTCGTCGGTGAGGGTGATTTCGGGAAGACGAAACTAGTTTCGTCCGACGAAGATGCCAATCTGTTACTCCGTCCGTCTGATAGGCTTTTCGAGCAACGATCGTGAGTATCGCATGTGAAAGTTGGTTGAGGTAGATTTACATGGAAAATCTTTACGGGAAAAAACCACAGTCATAAGAGAATTCACTAATAAAAAATTAAGGTACAATGAATTTTGTGACTCAAGTATCAATATATAAAAAAAATAAATAACTCTAATATTAAGTATATTTTTAATTCAATTCAAATAAAATTTGAGTCAAATTAAATTTTAACAAAAATAAAACTTAATCTCACAAAAATGCTAACCTAATTTATTTGACAATCCTGAAGTGGATATGGGGCTTGGGACGGCCAACCTACTGAGCGAATCAACGGTCCTGATGTGGTTGAAGGGCGTCATTGGGTGGCTCATCATGAGATAATCATCCCTGAAATCTGTTTTGGTTGATTAACTTGTTTTTCTGTTGATGATGCGACATGATTTCCTCATATATGATAGACTCTATCTGCTCTTTGTCTTGTCGTTTTTTAAGTGCATTTCTCTCTCTTGATTTGAACAAATTAACTATTGTAGTTTGTAATTAATAATAAGTCAACTATTATAATAATTCTTTTAATAAGTTAATCATTCACGTATGAGAAAATGATAAAGTCAACATCAAGTTGACATGAGACACTGTAAATTCGCGGTGTCTTGTGTCGGTGTCTTCAAAAAAAGACACCATGACTTGACTTTGTTTTTCTAACATGAAAACGTCATTTTCACTCACCATGCAGCTTCTTAGTTTTGATTCTACTTTTCTTCCTCCCCTGTTTCTCCCTCTGGATTTCCTTCTAATTCTGTTCTCTCATTGCTGTAGCAGAGCCAGAGAGAAAGAGGGAGAGAATGACTCTAACGTGGATTCTGTGGTGGCCGAAGAACAACTCTTGTGCCGGAAACAGAGGAAAAACCAGCAAAAGCAGTGCCAGAGTTGTGACCGGAATTTATAATTCAAGCTGCAATACGTGCTTGAGGAAACTAGTGAAGAAACTGAAGAAAGAAAGAAGAAAAGTGGTGTATGATTCAGTGAGCTATTCTCTGAACTTCGATTCGAGTGGGTGTGGAAACTGCTCAGATGAAGATTACTATCAGTTTTATGCTTTCTCTTCCAGGTTTGTAGCCAACCCAAAAACTGTTACCCTTTTTCTCACTCCTCACTAGCCACCTCCATTTTTGTCCATTTTTGCCTTAAAAAAAACGAAAGAATATATCAATAGAAGATGGTTTTTTTCCTTTCAGTTTTGTTCTCTTGTTTCTCGCGTGTCCTTCTCTTATGACAGTTTGCTTCTCTTTAAGATGAAGAGATGAGAAAATAAGATAGATCGAGAGAGAGTTTTAGAGAGAGAAAGCAAGAGATGGGTTAGTGTTTCGGAGCAAATTACAGAAAATGGTAATTGAGACTTGACACCGCAAATTCGCGGTGTCTCGAGAGAATACACCCCGAATTCGCGGTGTCTCACGTCAACTAGATATTGGTTTTGTCATTTTCTCATATGTCAGTGATTAACTTGTTAAAAAAATTACCATAATAGTTGACTGTCATTGAGCACAAACCACGATGGTTGATTTGTCATTTACCATAAAATTTAAATTGTCTTCATAAAGCTTAATTGAATAATTATTTTTGACAATTATCAAAATGGTTCTTGAAGTTAAGAAAGACTTTTAATTGATATCTTAAATTTTTAATTTTATTAACTAACACATCAGAATTTAAGGCGTTAGTATTGAACACTTTATCACTTTATCGTTAAAGTCCGTTAAACTCTGTTAATAAAATTGTTTAACTTTCTAACTTTATTTTTCTTTCTTCCACTCTCTTCTCTCTTTCTCTTTTTCTTCTCAATTTCTTTCTCTCTTCTCAACATTTTCTACCTCTGTTTTTTCTTCCATCACTTGCTTGCCGGAGATGTTTACTTACGAATAACTAAAACTTTGAATGACGCAATAGTTCATGATTTGCTTGGTTAATTTCTCAATTTAAGAATTAATTTGAAAATTTTTAAAATTTATTATTAAATATAATAATGCGATATTATCATATATTTTTAGGTTTAAAATTAGAAATAAAATCAATGGTTTAGATATTTAAATGTTTTAAATTTTTATTTTGATACTTAAATAAATGAGATGCCAAGAATCTTATGTTATGAAAATAAAATTTAGTATTTCATTCAAACAAGTGATTGAATTTATTTTATTTTATTTATTTGTTGTCACTTTGGCTCAATATGATCTCATTAAATTAATAAGCCTATCTAAGCACATTATGTAGACTATACAATTTATATTACTAAATTGCCCATCTCACTAATATATGTGTCTAACCATATTAGTTTTTAAAAAATAAAAAATAATAACATCTTTTAAATCAAAATCTCTCTTACTCAATCCAATATGTTGTGTATAGATTATGGTTAAATGTTCTTAAGTTGATCACACAAAAATAATACTTTGTACACTTAATATTGTATATACACTTTAATATTAATCGATAACGTGTTATTCATTTATTATTATAATAATGTTAAAATAATATGTTATTTTCATTGTTATCAGATCATATTATACATACACATATACATATAGATAATATGATACTTAACAAAAAAATACTGAATTATAGGATCAGTGACAAAACAAACATTAAAAAAATTTTGTTAATAAATAAATTACTGAATTATAGAAAATGAATGAGACAAACATCGCTATCACATATCCCGTTAAAAATTTCAATTTTTTTTTCTGCAGTGAATAGGTCGTCTTTCCACGACGAACCCGTACATAAACTAATTGAAGTCAAAGACTTACTGTTCGCAGCGAAAGACAAATATTCACCGCGAAAATTGATATTTTTTGTAACATAAAGGGTAATTTCCACAATGGATATTTGCTTTCCTTCCGCTACAAAATCTTAGTTTTCTCAACTGAAATATGTCTTTCCGGTAAAGAAAATACATACGACGATTGAGTTTCCTTAACTTTAGTGTATAACTTCACATTCCGGCCTAGATAGAGCACACCTACTAGAGATATTTTTGAGTGAACTTCAAATTTTAACCCTAATTCTCACTGTCACTTTCATTGATTCAACTCGAATTAAAAATTTTAAAATTTTAATGGAAAACGTGGAAACGATATTTGCATTATTTATTTTTCATAGTTTAATATCTTTTTTTTGTTAATTAGCCTAAGTAATATCATGGGTATCATTACTACAACTATTTGTTTATGATCACGTTATTGAATAAATCAACAAAATTCAATTATGAATATGGTTATTTAAGATGATTATGATACTTAAATCATAAAATAATTTATTTGAATACCCAATTAAAAAAAAAAAGAAAAAAAAACATGAAATTAGCCATTACATGGTTGAAAACGATCGCAACAATACAATGAAGATGAATTTCAATCTCTTTCTTTCAGAGTCTCCGGCGATTGGGCGCCGGAAATCTGACGCCGGCACATCGGGCAAGAGTTATCCAGGGAGAGCCACCTGACGATGCAAGCTGAGTGATACACGTGTCCACATGGAGTTTGTTTACCTCCCTCGTCGTTCTGAAAATGATCTAGGCAAACCGGACAAACTTGGGTCGAGCTAACAGTTGGAAACTCCGGTGTGGTAGTTTCCGCCGGTTCTGTGCTCAGACGAGCGCTGCAATCCTCCGGCAGTGAAAGTATCATGTCGAGGTCGAACATTATACCAACTGGGTGGCTGGCTATGGCGATGTTTCTCTCTGAGATTACACTAGACATGAGAGAGAGAGAGAGATAGAGAGAGAATTGGCTGGGAAAAATGGGAGAGAGAGAAGGAGGTTTATAAAGAGGGTAAAAGCTTGATCTTTCCACCCCCATTGACGTGCAATTAGAGATTCTGTTTTATATAAATAATTAGATTATCAAAGCCTGTGATGCATCAAAACCAGTTGGGTACGGCAACTGGCCGCCATTGAAGTCAAACTAATAAGTCTTTGACCTTGGCAAATTTAATCCATCTTGTCGGACAGACAGCATCGTTCTTTCACTTTCCCAACACCTTCTCAGTTCTTAAATTGAGTTTAAATTGATCTTCCCTTCTTGCTTCCCTGTTAATGCCCTGACCCACTTCGCTGACATTTTTAAATTAAAGTATCAGTTTTTAGGTTAATTTATTAAAAAAAAAGCTATTCTGTTTTTTAGTTTGTAATAATCATAAATGCCATCTCATTGAAATCTACATTCGAAATCAAGTATGAATTATGCATGAACATAAACTCAAGTGAATCAAGATAACTAAATAGAGTTAAAATTGTCAACTTAAAACACATACATGTAACAGTATTCGTACATTCTAAAGATACAAGATCGTTACAAAATCGATACAGCCAAAATCGGTCATGTGACCTGAGCTCTAAGGAACTCCACGGGTAAATTTTAAGTGTAATCTCGAGCAATTCCTAAGTTTGTGTACATGAAAAGTCACAGTTTAATTCGATAGTTAACTTTAAGACGAGTAGCGGAGGCCAAGCATCGTCCGATCCGAACACACGCAAGTGTATCAAATGGAGATTAGGTTTGTATCGAAGTAGTTCTTCCACCGCCGAGAAAATTGAAAATCTGCCTCAAATTTCCCCGAGAAGGCCGCGCATCCACCGCATATTTACACATGAAGACAAGCCTTCTCTTCATTTCCCACTTGGTAATGCCTTTCTCCTTGAAGCATTTCCCACAATCAAACACTCCTAATACACCAATAGTCACAAAAAAAGTCCATCAAAAGGGTGTTAACAAGCATGATTTGGCAAAGAAAGTGCAATATTTTTCTTATGGTTTTGATCGGTAGACGTAACTTATACGAGATTAACAATTTCGATTAATATGTTAATCAACGATTAACTTATTCATCGGTATTCGATTCTTACTTTAAACCCTCTGGAAAGACCTTTACTTCGATTCGTTTTCTCTCGTTTTTTAAAAAAAGATGACATCTACTAAATATCCACTAACGAGCAGAAAAAAACGAGACATACCTTCTTCGTCGAATAACGATACCAAAATCGCAAGGCAAACGCATATGCTTATGTCTTCCCCTGCAGAAAGAAAGAAATCTTAATTTTAAAACTCGACTTCTAATCAAATCGAATGTGATATTATTAAGCATAGACGATAAACTTTACCATTGCTACAGCATATCATGAGTGTCTTCCCCTGGATAAGCTGCAACTTCGCGAAGTCTACCGCAGAAGGTAGATTTCTAAACAAGGAAAAGCGATCCACTTTCGACGTCTGGTTAAGAAAATCAGCAAAAATTACGAACTAATTTCGTGAAAATTCGAGCTATATTATCACAAAATTTGCACTAACCACCATTGGAACGTGAAGATAGGCTTCATCGCATGGGAGAGAAACCGAATTGACATCACAGTTGATTATGCTATTGACATTACATGGAGTTGAAACTACACAAAACGATCAAATTCGATGGTGAAAATCTAGAAAACAAAAATGGCGACAAATTGAAAACATCAATTAAAAGCCAAATTCAAACTTACCATTTTGAGATGAGCAAACTCCAAGATTAGTAGAACCAAGCCAAGATATATTGGCTCGAGATGAACTATTCGTTTTAACTTTATCATCGACATGATCACAAGAGAATAACAATTGTTCTGCATGTGGAGATTTATCGAACTGCCCTCTTAATTTTTGAGATTTAAAGGCAACCTGAGGAGAATCGATGCCTCTTCGAGAGCGATAAACTCGATCCTTCTCGACTATATCAGCCACTTTCTGATTGCATAAATCCGGTCCGGAGTTCATAAGATCGTAAACATGAGTCCAAAAGAGATTTGGAGATAAGCCTCTAGACCAGCCTTCTTCGTCATCTCCGGCTCCGGCGATGTAGTTCCAACTAAACTCGGTGGTTGTTCTTCGTTCAACGGCTCCGGTCGATAAAGAAGCCGAAACGAGGACTATAGGCGTGAAATCCCATGAATCGAGATCCGGCACTTCATTTAGCCAGATGACGGATTTTTGAGAGATCCATAACGGGCGTAATGGCTTTTTTAAGGATAATGAGAGTGAGGCAATATCGGCTCCGCTCGAATCCAACTGTTTCGTCCATTCGTCGAGGTGTTCTTCGATAGCAGCCTTCTCTGTATCGGAAACCCAGAGGGGAAGGTGCAAAGAACAATCCCAATTTTGATTGGATATTGAAGAATCCTAATCAAAACAAGGCAAACCATATAGAATGATGAGAGAAAAGAGAGAGAGAGAGAGAGATTGTGGAATTGTTCTTGAATAAGATAAGCTTTTAAACTCACCCCATTCTCCTGCAGTCTATGGTTGTTTATAGATCGATTCAAAACACAAGTCCAAATGGGAATTGTTTTCGACATACTATCGGGAAATCGCTTCCCTCTTCGAGTGGAATCAACTATCATACATCCTCCTTTCTCTCCTACACATTAAACCCAAACTAGTTCAGTTTATTACAAAAAACACAACCATTGGACACAGTTTCAGAAATAAATCTCAATTATTCAGATCGAAAGAGCAATAGTTTAGCCAATTCAAAGAAAAAAGAAGCATCTTTTTTTCCAAAAAGACATTAAATTGTCTTGAAAATTGTCTGTTTCTATTGAAGAACAATGATAACTTCACACCCAGAAAAAAATATGCTCAAGGGTAATCTCCAACCCATTCAAACTAGCTCAGTTCATTACGAAAAGAAACCATTGATCTCAGTATCTTAAATTAATCTAATTTAAGTGTAATCCCAGTTTTATGATTTTATGCCACATGCTCCTCGAAGGAGTGAAGATTTCAGGGAATAAAGACTCAAACTTTTTTCTCTCCTTTTTTTTCTTTACCGTCAATTTTCTCAGGACCCAAACAAAAAAAAGACAAGACAAGGACGTACCAGCCAGCTGAGCGACGTGAAGATTGAGCCTAGAGGTACTAAAAGACCAGTTATTGTTATGGCCGTCGGTAGATTTGAAGTAGCAGTTGGAATGAAATTTCTGGAAGTACCAGAGGCCACATCGGAGATTCGCGAGAACAGGAAGCTCCGGCCAGAGCTGGGAGATCTCTCCGACGAAGATGGAGTCCTCGTAGATGGATCTGAGAGAATTGTAAAGAGAATTCTCTCTGCGTTTGATTTTCCTCACTGCCTTGTATATGCTTATTCTCGTGTCGTCCTCCATTGATAGAGCTCCCCTCTTCTCGATCCAACCAAAAGAAATTGAAGAATGAAAGAATGCCGAGATAGGATTCCGAATCTGAACTGAAATCCAACTCTACTCCGAGTAGAAAAAGGAAAGCACCCAGAGAACAATCAGGAAATAATTTGATTTGTTCTGAACATAAATCCTAAAATTGATGAATTTGGAAGGTATAAAGGTCGGAAAAAATGGCGGCGAAGAGGTATAAAGGTACTACTAATCGATGAGTACGAAGATGAACAGATCTCTGTCGAAATTTAAGAACAAGAAATCTTCTTTTTTCATCGCAGGCAGCGATGTACTTTCTTTAAAATTGAAGCTTTGAAAGATTATCAATTGATTAAATTTAAATTATTTTAAATCTAAAATAAATACTACACATTTTATGTAAAAATAAAAAATAAAGATAAACTACTTTCTTTGATTATGTTTGATGCAAGAGTAATGCTAAACTCGAATTTTATATTTTAATATATTTAGGAAAATTAATAAAACAATTGGGACTAATGACAAATCAAACACCGAACAATTTTTACTTTCAACTTAAACATAAGAAATAGACGACATAAACATCACTGTTACCTATTGAAAAAAACATGTACGTGAATATAATGCAAAAATATACTTTCTGTAATTGTAATTCTATTTTAATTTTATGTTAAAATTGCAATAATTGAAGCAATATTACCACGAAGATGATGTTGGGAAGTTCCGACGGTCTTCTAGTCGTCGAAAACAATTCTCACGTTTTCGGTTTTCTAAAAACGTTATCGAACGTCGGCATAACTCTTTCTGGTCCGTCGTCGTCTAGTTCTTATCACCATATTCTTTTTTTTCTTCCTGGTCCATCGTCGTTGTCTAGTACTTATCACTAATATTTCACTTTTTGTTGGGGAAAGTCATTTTTCCTATGGAAAAAGTCATATTTCCTCCTCAGAATGTTGTCTTTCCGTAATCGTTTTGTGTGTAGAAAATAATCTTTTAAATCCGTTTAGTGGAAAAACAACGTTACACAATAAAACGACAACGTTTTTTAACGAAAAGGGTAACCGCGATGTTTGCATTGTCCTTTTATCATAGTTTAGTATTTAAGTTGTTAGCAAAAATTGTTCAGTGGTTGACTAGTCATTGATGCGATGATATAGTAGTTATCTTGTTAATTTCTCTATTATTTATTTATGGATATAATAATTATAAATAATTAAAATAATAAGTAAATTGCAGAGTTTTTCATGTAGGCGCTGGGCCTTTGAGGGTAAGTGGGTTTTCTGGTTGGTGGGCTTTGTTTTTACACTGGGCCGGGTTATGTATATCCTATAGCCAGGGCTCCATTTAAGATAATGGGCTAGGTTCATGAGTGGTCTCTTTGGAGTCTCATCTGGGTGGGTCTTCTTGAAATTGGGCCGATGGACTTAGATTCTCATTCGGGTTTTTCCGGCCCGGAATTGTTCGACTCGACTCTTGCTCCGCTAGAAAGCTAGAAGGAAACAAAAACCTAACGCCTTCTCGTTTTCTCCAGCTATTAGCCAGGCTCTCGCAAGACCTAAAATCTGTGACGGAGAGTTTTTCTCCCATTAGAGTCGAAAATTCGCCATGGGAACTCCTGAAACTTCAAGGGAGCCTTGCCCAGACAGGATTCTCGACGACGTAGGCGGAGCTTTCGGCATGGGAGCTGTTGGCGGCTCCGCTTTCCATTTTCTAAAAGGAGTTTACAGCTCTCCGAAAGACGCCAGGCTGATCGGAGGTTCTCAGGCGGTTCGAATGAACGCCCCTCGCGTGGGCGGAAGCTTTGCCGTGTGGGGCGGGCTGTTCTCGGCTTTCGATTGCACCATGGTCTATGTTCGGCAGAAGGAGGACCCGTGGAATTCGATCTTCGCCGGAGCTGCTACCGGCGGGTTTCTCCAGATGCGGCAGGGGCTTGGCGCGTCGGGGCGGTCTGCTCTTTTTGGTGGGGTTTTGCTAGCTCTCATCGAGGGAGCTGGAATAATGCTAAATAAGGTTCTTAGTCAACAGCAGGAAATTCCTATGATGATTGAAGAGCCTGCAGCTATGGGTCAGATTTCCAGCCGAGCTCCGGGGCTTTCTATACCTGAGATGGGGCCGGCAAGTGGAGGCTCTTCGGATTCAGGTTCTGGATCGTGGTTAGGAGGTTTGTTTGGTGGAGACAAGAAGGAGTCGAATTCGTCAGCAGGGGGAAGCGGGACAAAGATTTTGGAGAGCTTTGATGCACCACCTGTGCCAACTTTTGAGTATAAGTAAATTCTGAGTATTCCTTGGCTTGTTCTGAGAAATTTTATGATATTGAAAAATCTAAGGTTTTTTTGTGTTGAAGTTGAATCGAGGAGTTTGAGGTTGTCAACTGTTTGTCGAACTCCATGTTTATTTCTTACTGCCCTATTCACCTCATAGAAATAGACATAGTGTCTGTATAATAATGGGTTTAATTTTCACATAATAGATCAATATTTAACACTGTTAATCTTCATTATTTTGTGCGATTTCATGGCGATTTCACTTGAAAAGTTCTCGTTTTTGGGTGGTTATTTGTTTTTGGTGCTCCTCAATGCAATATTTGAGCCCTCATCGAAAAAAGGTTGTTCTTGCTTTAATTGTTTGATTATGTCAACACATGAGAGTTTAAGAGAGATTGAGCAAAGAGCATTGATTTGTTTTGATCTACTTGCTTTGAGAATGTAGTATGTTTGATGTTGTAATTCAGACAATGGCAAGCTCGATGTTTGGCCACCATTGTTGCATCCCTCTCTCACTATCAGCTACACTTCTGTTTATTAATGGATTGGAACAACCGTAAACATGGATCTACAGATTCTTCGAAGAAGAAGAGTACTCTCAGAAATTCTTCCCTCTGAATTGGACTCATTCTGCCTAAAATCAGGTTTCTGTGAGACATGATTTAATGCAATTACAGGGAGACATGTTTGCTAGTTGATGATGAAGAAAGGAGTATGGTTTGTTTCTTGTTCTTCGTTTTTTTTTGTGGGATGCAATTCCCACTTGAATAATGATGTGGCTGCAATGTTACTACAATCAAACTTGCTGTCGAAAGTTGTTTTGAACGAATAGTTTTTTATTTTGTGTAGACAATTCAGTTTCAAAAACTTTGGATTTTGCTCCTATTTTCTGAAGAATTGTTCTTAGAACAACCATGGATGTTGAAAAGTTTGATTTTTGGGAAAATGACAAATAAACTATCATCTTTTACTATTAGTAGCGAATCAACTATTATTTTTTTTATTAACAAATTAACCACTGAACTATAAAAAAAATGATGTCGCTATTATCGCTATTATGTTTTTCGTTAAATGCTTTGACGACGAAATGCGCTAGTTATCATGAAACTGTGGCAGTTTGACGATAAATCGTAGCAGTTTGTTATAAGAATGCAATAGTTTGATGACGAACCACAGCAGTTTGTCATGAGATCGCGGTGATTTGATGACGAACCGCAGTGGTTTGTCATGAAACGGTTTGTCATGAGATCGCGACAATTTGTCGTGAAACCGCTGCGGCCTCATGACTCGCAGTTTGTCTAAAATCTTTGATCGCAAATTTGAGAGCTTAAACGTGTGATTTTGAGCACGAGAAATGTGGGTCACAAGATATACTCGGTGACAAGTCGTAGATCTCTGAGAAAGCTTCGATTTGATATATTATGGAGCAAATTCTGACACTTGTAACCAAAGTTATGGTTCTTTGAAGTTGAAGAGGTCAAAAGACTCTACGAACCGCGTCGCGGTTTCACCAATTTTGACACTGCAGCGGTTTTTCATGAGACCACTGCTGCTTGACGACAAACAGCAGCGGTTTCATCCGAAAACTACAAACATTAACATTCTTTTACAAAATCTTTTAAATTATAAAATCCGAAATCTTCTAAATCCATTATTTTACAAAATTTAATCCAAAATCTTCTAAATCCATTCTTTATAGAGATTAATTATTTTTCATTGGAAATCTATTATAAAATCACGAGTTCTTTCCATTTTTTTATGGGTATTTGTTCTTTTGCACTACGACTTTCAGAAAGTTAACGGTGATGTTTGTGGCGACAATTTTTCAAAGTTCAGTAGTTAAATTATTAGCAAAAAAATAATGATGGTTGGTTTGTTACTAATAGTAAATAATGATGGTTGATTTGTCATTTTCTCTTTATATTTATTCCAAAGATGTTTTCTCTTTTGATAGTTGGATCAAATTATTACTTCAATTAACAATTTTTTGGAGCGATAATGTTTTGTTTTTTTATTTTTAATAGTTTGGGTTTGATAAATAAATTAGGGTAATTAACCCAAAAAACAAAAGCTTGAACAACTTAAAGTTAAATTTTAAATTAATTTTGTTAATAAATAAGATTCTTATTAATTATTGGACGTTCGCAGGTTATTGCAGCCATTTGGAATATGTTTTTAATGGAAAAATTGATTACAAAATTTGTTTTGTTTATTTTTTTATAGTTTAGGATTTTTTTATTAAACAAATAAGAAATTAACAAAACAACCACTATGTTATAGAATCAATGATAAGAAAACTGCTGAATAATTTTCGTTAATAATTTAAATAATGAACTATGAAAAATGCACAGAGCAAACATGGAGATTACGCTTTTTGTTAAAAACGTTGTCATTCCGTTGCGTTCCCATTGTTGAATGTTCTCTTTCCATTAAACAAATTTAAAAGATTACTTTTTGCACTCGGAACAACAACTTCCGCTCACGGAAAAATTACTTTCCTCTGCCAAAAGTGAAACATTAGTAATGAATACTAAACGACGACGATGAACCAAGAAGCAAAAAGAGAAGATGATGATGAGAACTGAACGAGTGAAATTGAGATAAGGGTGAGTCATGCCGACATTCGACACTTATTTCGGAAAACTGAAAGCGTGAGAATTGTTTTCAATGATGAGTAGACCATGCTGGAGTTTCCCAGCATCATTTTTATGGTAAGATTGCTTCAATTATTATGATTTTAGCATAAAAAATTAGAATTGAATAGAATAATGTTTCGAGATCGTATTCGAGGTATGTTTTTTTCAACAAGTAATAATAATATTTGTATCATTCATTTTTCATAGTTCAATATTTAAGATGTTAACAATAATTATTTAATAATTCACTTATCATTTGAGCCATAGAATTGAAGTAGTTTTTTTTAATTTCATGAGCAAAATTAATTTAAAGTTGGGTGGGTAAATTACTCATAATTTATGGATTTTTTTTTTGTTAAATACAATAAATTAAGTATATGGAAGGAACAAAGTTAATATAAAAAAATTCAGAAAGATTAAAATTATCTATTTATTTATTTATTTTAAAGCAAAAGATGCGACTGAGCTAACAGTTTGACCACGACTACTCGTCCACTGCCTTTGTTTCCTCCGCCGCGCTATGGCTTCCGCCGTTTCCTCCAAATCCGGCAGCCCATCCACCCTCGGAATCAGATGAATTGGTGTCGGCGTAATGGGCTGATCCATGTGCACACACCTCATCAACGCCAGCTATGACCTCACCGTTTTCAACGGCCCGTCCTCGAAGGATCAGCCTCTCCTCGACATCGGAGCTCACGTTGCACCCTCCTCCTCTCTGGCTCTCGCTTCTCAAGCCTATGTGGTATTCTCTGTCGTTGGTTACCTCTCAGAAGTCCGCTCCGCTGATCGCTATACTATCTCTGGAGCCCTCGCTTGCCTCCGGGGCTGTAGGGGTGACTAATGGGTGGGTTGGCTCGCCAGCCCGCCCGCTCAGCCCGGTACTGTAGGGGGCCGAGCTGAGCTCGACCCGCTACAGTAACCGAGCAGGCTCGGCCCGGGCCTGATAGACTGGTCGAGCCGAGCCCGCCCACCAATTGACTACCCGAGCCCAGCTAGGCGGAGAGGCTTCAGGCTTCTCGCATCCGGGAGTCGACCAGGCGAGGTTTAGTCGTCTCGCGTAAGGGAGTCGGCCAGGCGAGGTTCAGTCGTCTCGCGTCTCTGTCTCGTCGTCATCGCGAGATCGTCCCGCAGGCCGCAATAGTCAGTCGCGAGGTCGTCTCCGTCCAGCGTCCGCAAGCTGCAATCGTCTCGGTCTCTACTCTCACGTCGTCGCAAGATCGTCAGGCCGCGATCTCCGTCTCGCGTCATTGCGAGACTGTCAGTCGACATCCGCTCGCGTCAGTGGCGACTGGCGAGATCGTCTCCTGCCCGCATTCGTCTCCATCTTGTTGTCGTGGTTTCGTCGTCGCAAGCCGCAACGTTGTCTCAATTCATCATCTTCAGACCCTGAAGATGATGAATCGAGGCAGTCTGAAGTTCAGACTGAGTCTGAGGCTCAGACAGAGTTTGAGGCTGAGAATCATCTGGCTGAGAATTATATAATTTATAATATATTTATATAAGATATTATTATTTATGTACATTTGGCTCGTTAGGCTCGGCTCGTTAAGGCTCTGCTCATTAGGCTCGGCAGTCTCGTTAGGCTCGGCTCGTTAAGCTCGGCTCGGCAGGCTCGTTAGGCTCGGCTTGTTAAGCTCGGCAGGCTCGACGAGCTAGACTTTTTTAGGCTCGGCAGGCTCAGCTCGGCTCATTAGCCACCTCTATTGCCCGGTGGGGTTCTAGTTGGCATGGTTGTTTTTTTAACAAACAAAACAAAACTATTTTTGAAGGAATAGAAAGAATTTAATGCTGTAAATGATGAGATTAACTCATAAACTCATAATTTAAAGATTACTTCTAACAACTATTTAAAAAGATAAAAATAACAAACTAACAATAGATCCTATTTTAAACTAATTCGAATAGATCAAAGATTTATTAAAAAACAAATAAACTACACGTGGACCCGACACGTGGATTTTTATTCATAGGAATTAAAACATATTTTCAACACTCCTCCTTGCTTTAGAGACTGCAAATGTAACACCCCGTTTCCGATTTTCTAGCTTTGCAATGTAGTCAAATTGGGATAAATAAAATATTTTGATTCGTGTCTAGACGAGTTGCTTTGGACGAAACTTAAGTTTGGAGAGTGGACCGTCGTACCTCGAAATTAGCCTAAAACGGGAATTTTATACTTGAATTTAGAATAAATTAATTTAAATATAAGATTTAATTTAACGAAAGAATTAAATAAACAAATAGATTATTAATAAAAATAAATAAATAAAAAGAAAAGGAATTCCTTTTGTCTGGAGATCGACGCAGAGAAAGGAAATGGAAGGGGGAAATCGGAAAGAGAGAGAGAGGGCTCGGCGAGGGAAGAATCGACGCCGAGGAGTTGCGACGATGGACGGCGACACCACGGACGGCTGCGTATGGTGTCCTGGACGGAGCTCGACGCCAGAATCGCTACTGGAACGATGGCGAATCGTCGGATCTCGCGGCCATGTTCCGCTCGGCGTAGGCAACAGTGAGCTGCTCCATTTCCGGTTGTTCAGTGGACGCTCCGGTGAATCATCGACATGAGTTGTCGACATCTAGATCCGGGTCAGTAGTGTAGACGATGAATCATTCGAATTGTTCTGCCAACGTGTCGTTGGGTGAAGGTCGACAGGTCGGCTCAGCTGGATGCAGCTCCAAAACAGCGAATTTTTAGGAGATTTTGGATTTTGGGGGATTAAGATCTCTGCTGGACAGCTACAAGATCAATCAACCAATACGATCCACAATTCACGGGAATCACCTCCACCATTTCGGTTCTAGCTCTGTCCCGATTGGTGTCCGCCCAAACTTCACATGGTAAACCTAATCCTTTTAAACGCTGTTGGAGACTGCAATTGAAAGGATTATTTTCTTCCAGAGAAGGAGAGTAAGAGTGAGAGAAAGGAAGACAGGGGTGAACTTGGAGCTGGAGGAAGGGGAATTGCTAGTTTCGGTCAGTGTTGCTCGGTTGGTCTTCATCACTGTAGGTAAGGAATTGGGTTGGCCACGTAGGCCCTACACCCAAGTAATGCATGTATGTGTATGCTGAATTGAGTGTTCTGTGTATTGCCTTGCGGTATTTCTTCTGGATTTTTATCAAGAGTAGTAATATGTTCTAATTCCTTCTATGTTATATTTCATTGTCATTCTGTGATGATAGAATGTAAGAAAAAAGTTACAAAAAGGAGATGGGAAACTTTAGGTAGAAAACAGATTCGATGTTCTATTATGTGCACTTTAATCTTGTGATATACTGATGCTCTTATTGCTTTTGTTGTTGCACTTCCTTGATGATTCTTTTACTTTTGATGTGTTAATTGTGGAAGATCAGTTGTGGTAGTTTGATTTGGCATCTGTTCCTGTACTCAGAAACATATTTTTCTCGGTTTTAACTCGTTACTATCATTTGTGCTACACAGAATATATTTCACTATCTATCCCTTAATATGTGCTGTTACTTAACAAACTGACATGGTATTTTGAATAAGTGGTTACTCGTAGGCATTAGTTCTTCATTATGATATGTCACCCCAAAGAAGTCAAGTTATATTAATACGATGAATAAAAAAGAGTTAGTATGGAATGCAGTCTCGTTTGTTCACATTACTTGTCAAAGATACCACTAATAGTTTATATTTTTGTCAATGTAATTACTTCCAGCATATTAGGTTAATTAATGGATGATATAAATCATTTCAAAAATTGATAAATGTTATATATATGTATCCCACTTTTAAATCACACTGATGTTACCATCAATTAAAAAGTATGTTCCATTTTCTTTATGTTCATTATTGTTGATTCAATTGAGAAATAAGTTAGTGACTTTGATTCGTGTGATCAACTGCTATTGTTTTAAATATCAAAATAATGTCTTGTCGCCTTAGTTATTTTATTCATCGATATCCTTTGGACATTAAGATAGCATGTTCTGTTGTCTCATAACAATTGTTACTGGATTAGTCAAAGATAGAGCATATTTAGCTATTGAAATTCTATTGTTAAATTGCAGGTTTTAGTTAGTTGTACAGAGTAGATTTCATGTTGTTAAATTTCTTCATTAATATGTATAATTCGTTGCATTATTTCATTATTACTGTATAATGCTCATTGTGATTTAAAGGTGTGAAATTATTTAATAGTATGACTGCAATTAATAATATTACTTCACTAGAAGGGATGGCTTTATCTGATGACATGAAAATAACATAGTCTTTGTAGAGATGTATAGTATTGTTAAATAGCATGAATTCCCTTACAAAACATGATTTATCCTGTATCTTTGCTATGGTTACAATAATTGCATGCTATCTGTTTCGATAACTAGATTGTTAGCCATTTCATTTACATTTAATGACTAAACATGTTATTAAATTTCACAGTTCGTATTTTTATTAGTGCATCTTGTTTCATTGTGTATAAAATAGTGTTATTTCTTCTTTACCGTAATATTGTATGATATTCATGTTTATGTTAGTAGGAGTGTCTCATACATTTATATAATAGAAACCAAATAGGGAGTATCCCCACAGGGTGGTACTCACATGCATGGTAAGGGAAAGTAAAACGATAAAGAAAAGACCAAAGGAAAGGAAAGAAAGAAAAGGGAGTTAGGAGGCGGATGGGTAGCGGTCCTAGTCTGATAATTAGGAAATGCCCCTACCAAATCGGGAACGGGACCTAGTTATCCATAGGAGGTTAGGTCCGACCCACTATACCATCCCATACGGGTTCTTCTAATCTCCAACTCGAAGTACGAGTAAAGAAAGAAAGAAAGAAAGGAAGAAAGAAAATGTAAACGAAAGAATTGGTTTGGGTGGCCCCCATTCCAAAGGAACTAAAAGAGAAACATTTACATTATTGTTTTCCCCATTTCCTTACTGAGCCAAAAGCTCACGTCCTTACTTGTGGTGTAGGTAATAAAGTGATCGCTCCAGGAGTTTCTGAAGAGGCCATTCCGGTGGAGCCTGCGGCGTATCCAGTGGAGACGCAAGTGGAGTAGTAGTAGTATGGTAATCAGACAAGGAAAGAATATTGAATAAAAGGGTTTAACGTCAAACAGGGTTAACCTTTTCATGTTTAGTTGAGTTCGTATTAAATTTTAGAACTTCAATTAATGTTGGTTTATGATATCTTCGAATTTACGCTTCCTCAAGTTAAATAAAACATGGTTTATCTATTTACTTATTTGTTTATTCTCTTTAAATAAACAATGTTTTAAAAAGTTAGTAACACTCAAATTTTATTGCACTCTGATTTTAAGTGTTAAATATTTGAAATGTTATTTTTCTTTGAAGTCGCTAATTGAAATAGAAATTTAATGGGTTCTTAAGATAAGTAGAAATTCGGGTCGTTACAGCAAACTCCAATCTTCTTCTTAAAAACTTAAGTCGGGCAACTGGTGCAAATGTATTTGAGTAGTCAACTCCAAATATCTGAGCATAGCCCTTCACCACTAATCTTGCCTTGTGTTTATGAACTGAACCATCAGCATTTATTTTAGTTCTAAATACCCATTTGACTCCAATTACTTTCTTGCCTTGAGGTCTCTCCACAGGACACCAAGTCTTGTTTTTCTCTATTATGGGCAGCTTCTCTTTCATTACAGTCATCCAATTTTGATATTTCTTGGCTTCTTCATAGTTTTCTGGTTCACAAACTGCTATGTTACATCTGTGATAAATGTCAGAGAGAGATCGAGTACCTCTAATAGAAGCATCATCAAAATCTTCATTTTGCCAACCATCATCATTCTGATATGGTGTTTCAATATCAGCCTGATTTTGAAGTTGCAATTGCTGTGAAACTTGATTTGCCATTGGTGAAGCCTTCCAATCCAATTTTTTGTCTTCCACAAAGTGCACATCTTCTTTACATAGCTTCTCCTTTTGATTCATAGGAGTGTTTACTTCTTTGTTTTCAACGTCTTCATCAAACCTCTGAGAAGTCCCCATCTCTAGGTTAGGCTGAATTTGTGCCGCTTCATCACTACATGCGCTGTTGTCATAGATGTCGCAGATCTCCTCCAACAAAAAATCTGAAAACAATACATCTTGTTCACCGGTACCGTCTTGAAAATGTAAATTATCAATATTGTTGCCAAAGTAGCTAGCAAAAGGTTCCCATCAAGGATGAACAATATTTGCATTTTCCTCAAGACGTGGATACATCTCTTCAACTCCATGATCCTCCATATTAGAGAAAACGTGACTGTTGCAGAAACTCTCAGATGGATTATTACCATTAATAATTCCACTATCTGATTTATCGGTTAACCACCTATTAGTACCTTCCGATTGATTCAAACTTAAACCAGACACTGCAGATTCTTGAACTAAGTCTGATGATTCATCAGGAGATGACTTAGTTGTGATAGGAGATAAGCCAGTTTGTTCCACTTCGTCATACTTGAAAGCAGGAGGTTTCTCATCAGTCTTGTCGTGCAAACGACACAACACATACGCACCCTGGCTAGGAGCTGAACCATCAAGATCTTTTTCAGTTGCACGATACTCATGCATAATCCAGCTGGTGCGTTCACCGTTGGGGGCCCGACCTATGTGAAAAAACTGCAGTTTTCTTGAAGCTCTGCCATTTGCTTTCAAAAAAGGTTTCCTACTGAGCTTGCCAAATTGACATGTTTTGCAGCTTGGAATTTGATCTTCAAATTCTAGAAGATCTTTTGTCATCATCTTGGACTTCATTTTCAGCAACCCTTCATAATGATAATGCCCAAGCCTTTTGTGCCAAATCTCAATAATATTCTCTTTAATTGAAAAGGCTGCTTGCTCCTCCTTTAAAGGATTTAGAGCAAAACTTTTTCCTCTCATTCTAACTTTAAAAATATCTTGATTGGTTGCATCTCTAATTTTACAATATTGTGCTTCAATATTAACTCTAAAACCTTTCTCAATCAATTGACCAACACTTAGCAAATTTTGTTGAATTTTAGGTATAAAAAAAACATCAGAAATAAGTTTTGTACATGAATAACTTGTTATTGCAACCATTCCCTTTCCTTTTACAGAGATATAATCACCATTTCCAATCCTGACTTTGGTGATATTCGTTGGCTATAAATCTCTAAAAAACTCATTGTCATTAGTCATGTGATTGGTGCCACTATCAATTAACCAACTCTCATTGGCTTCACTGCCTGCAAAACATGTAGCCACAAAAAGTTGATCCTCCTTCTCTTGATCAGCAATCTGTGCTTCTTCACCTTGCTATTGTTTTTCATTTTTGCATATGATAGCTTCATGTCCCATGAAGTCGCATTTGCTACATTTTGCATCTAGTCTCCTCCAACATTTGAAGGGAGGGTGACCTTTTTTGTTACAATGTTGGCATGGAGGATAATTTTTCTTTGTTCCAAGCCTTTTGTTTTCTGAATTACTTTTGCTTCTTGTTGCATTATTCTTGCCACTTGCTGCTTGTATTTTTTTGTTCTTATTCTTTCTCGTATCTTGATTTTTGACAAACAAAGCTCTTTCAACAACACCTTCCTGCCTCATTAATTGTCTCTGCTCCTGTGCTTGCAAGACACTTAAAAGCTCAGCAAGAGAAATTTTCGACAAATCCTTAGTATTTTCTAAGGTTGTAATTAACGCCTCAAATTTGTCCGGCACTTTTACGAGAATTTTTTGAACAATTCTTGAATCTGTTAGAGAAGAACCCATGTTAGAGAAGAACCCAATATTCTAACTTGATTTGCTATGCTGAGTAGCCTGTCAAAATACTATTTTATGGTTTCTGTCTCTTTCATCTTTTGCAGCTCAAAATCACAAACCAGATTCAATACCTTCATTTCTCGAATCCTTTCATCCCCTTCGTACTTAGTCTTGAGATAATTCCATATCTCCTTTCCTAACTTCAGAGACATAATCCGAGTGAATATGGTTGATGAAACTGCGGCAAATAAACAGGCTTTTGCCTTTGATTTCTTTGTCTTCTTCTCCTTCTGCGATTTGACTTGTACCATGGTGGGATTGTTTGGAAGAATAGGAACATCATAGTCCTCTTCTACTGCTTCCCAAGGATCTAAAGCTTCTAAATACGTCTCCATTCGAACTACCCAAATTTGGTAGTTATCTCCATCGAACATCGGTGGAGCCATAAAGGAGAAATTTGCTTCAGTTTCCATGATAGCTCGAATTCACAGATCCCTAAAAAAGAAAGAATTATTGTTTTTCTAAGAAATAAAACAAAACTATTTTTAAAGAAATAGAAAGAATTTGATGCTGCAAATGATGAGATTAACTTATAAACTCATAATTAAAAGATGACATCTAACAACTATTTAAAAAAATAAAAATAACAAACTAACAATAAATTATATTTTAAACTAATTCGCATACATCAAAGATTTATTAAAAAATAAATAAACTACACAGTGTACCCAACACGTAAGATTTTTATTTATAGAAACTAAAACATATTTTTATCCGGCATGAACACTACGAACCTTCTCTAGCCTCCGAAATCGCTGACCAAGCTGCAGCAAAAGAGTGCCCCACAATTGATGCTCCGGTCTCCGACGGGGGACAGGGCTGCGAAAAACGGGACGCTGGCGATCTTTACTGGTGGCAAGGAAGATTAGAACCATTGTTTTCTGTCATGGGGAAGGTAAATTACATGGGGAAAAGTGGAAGAGGGCAACTGGCGAAGCTAGCAAATCAAATCACCTCTTTGGATTTGTACGGAAACAGAATATTGTAGAGGGATTTCGAAGCGGGGTTCCATACAAATGATTTTGTTAAGGATTTGGGAATTTGTTTGAAAGACTGCAAGAGTATGAGTCTAGCCCTTCCTGGATTGGCATTGGCTCAGCAGCTTTATCTGTCGTATGAAGGCTCATGGAGAAGGAAATTTAGGGGTGCTCAGGCTCTCATCCTTGCTCTTGAGAGACTTGATAATGTCATCGTCACCCTTGAATCTCCTGTTTCTCGTCTCCCTTCTGCTTAGCTTTGAATTGGAAATGCTGGATTTGTTATGGACATGGTTCTTCATTCTTGTTAGCAAATCTTTTAATGCTATGGTACTCCATTTCTTCTCTCTGTTGCATTGCATCGTCCCGAAGATATCTAGGAATTTGTGGTGAAATCTTCCCACTGCTCCCCACAAGTCATTGCCGACTGACAGGACATTGGGTCAGAGCAGATTGCAGACCAAGCTTCAGCTTCTGACGAAGCTAAGCTTGTCCTTAAATCAATTTTCCCACAATTTCTCCTGTGCATTACCTCCCAACGTCAGTCTCACCGGAAGCCTGCCGGAGCACTTGGGTGGCAAGAGGTAGTTAATGGGATTGGCAGCTTATGACAACAACATTCATGGAGAATTACCAAAATCTTTTGGCAACTGTTGCATACACACGGACCTGATTATCGGGCTACCTCAACAACTTACTGCTCTGCCACGATAGAGTGCACTTGTACTTGATCAGAACCAATTACCCGGCCACCTTCCGGTGAACATAAAATATAAACTTTTCTCAAACTCTTAATCAGCTTTCTGGTGAAACCCCAGAAAGCATTGATATTCTACCAGTTCTTACACATTTGGAACTATCAGCAAATCAATTTTCTGGGTAAGATTCCAGCTCAACTTTGCCAATTGAGACTCAGATTTGCCAATCTTTCCTCCGAAGATAGCGAACGAATTCAAAAACTCAGCTTATGAAAGCAGCTTCTTGAATAAAAGTATAGCAGAGGTTAGAGGAAGAATCCATTAAAGCTAGCTGGATTCGAGTGGAAGAAACCCATTATAATGAATGACTCACAATTTGGAAGACAGTCCTTATATTATTTTCTAAAGGAACAATCAGAAAATGTCACAAATTGTGACAATGTGAAGAAAAATATACAACCCCCCAATTATTGAATAATACAACAAGAGATATCGTTATAACGTCGCATAAGGGACGAATCAATCGCAACTGATCCAAGGCTAGAACAACACGCTCTAAATGACCATCAATGGAGGAGTAAAGCACCACCTTAACTTATAGGTGAGAATAAAACTCCGTGAAATTTTGCAGGGGGAGAAAATTATACAAATTTTAAAACTTTAGACTGATTTAAAATTACCTTTGATCTTCTTCTCATCTATCTCAAGACTCCTCTACTTCAAGATACTGAGAATGCGATGCAGCAAGAAGGGCGGCTCCGATTCCGGACCCGTCGTTAGAATGTTCCACGACGACATTTGAAGAAACCTCCTCTCCGAGGAGCTCTTTGAGTGTGTTTTCCATAGAAGTACTGAATTTGGTGTAGTGCTCGTACAATCCGCCATCTAGAGCTACCACCGACTTCTGTTTCTCCTTCTCCCTCGGGGTGTCTCTTCCTAATTTCTTCAGAATTCCCAAGATTCCGGCGGCAGAAAGGCGAGCCCCGCGGATGGCAACTATTTCGCAAATCTCCACGACCACTTTTCTCGTTTTTAGGGAGGTATTTGATATCTATGAAGCAAAATCAAAAAATCGGGTCTTATAATTGTAAAGTTTTGAGCAGAGATCAAACTATAAAAAACAAACACCAATTTAGACAGGAATGTTTGAGCTCATTTATAAATTAAACTTTAAACTATTTTTTTGACAAATTGAATTTCAATCTTTCAACTCTCAGCAATTTGAATATTGCTGTCAATTATCCATTATTGCTGTCAATTATCCATTAAATTCAACACGTGCATGCTACGTTTTCTGTCTAGTCGGGTGTTTTAAAACGATTTCCATCATCTACAACAATTTTTAACCTGATTTTGAACTATGTCGATCTCTTGAAAGAATGTGAAATAAGGTTAGAAATTGTTGGATAAGTTAAAAATTGAGTTAACACATATAACTAGATGAAAAACATGATATACTTGTAGTGATTTTAACGAAAAAATTTACAACAAAATCTAAATTGTTGATAGCTAAAAAGTTGAAGTTAGCTTTGTCAAAAAGAATATTTTAAGTTAAATAACTCTAAACGTTGCATTTTACCTAATTTTAAAATCAAAGAAAGTTAAGGGAGACATACCTCTAAGATATCCTTTAGTTTGCTCCCAACTATTCTTAGATCAGGAGAAGTATCATGGTGCATTGCAGACATGTCAGGAGTTCTGCTTGTTTTTTTATATCAATGCAAATAAAAGAAACTCACCACAGTTAGAGAGAAAGAGAGAGGGAGGGAGAGAGGGAGAGGGAGGGAGAGAGGGAGAGGGAGGGGGAGAGAGTTCTCAATGGCGGTTGGGAAGAAGTTAGAGAGAGACAGAGAGAACCTCAAAATAAATGGAACTCTGAGTTTCGGAGGAACAATGTCTCCGAAAAAAGCAGCTTCTTCGGCCATTTTACACAGAACTCTCCTCACAATGTCTCCTAAATACATTCCAGATATCATCTTTTCGAAAATCTGCAAGTTGTAAAGACAAAGATGACAAAATATTTCAATTGTAAGCGCAATGGGATACAAAAATAATATATAATTTAGCAATCTCCGAAGAAAAAAACAAATGGGTGAACCTGCTCTCCAGCATTTAAACTCTCAGCATCTAAAGCTTGATCAAATTCCGTAAGTGGCAGGTGCGACGACCTGAAGTTACCCCACTCCATGTTTATAACCTGCAGTATTTCACCATCATAATTGAGATCCTATAACCATTAAATCATGAGCATTTTCAGAAAAGCACAATGCAGATCCATAAATAAGAGAAGAGAGAAGAAAATTTCAAACACAAGACAAAATCCAATTTGGACAAGCCGAAAATTTGTCAAAACATTAGAACTCAAGACACAGAGGAGAAGACAGACAGTCGCACTGACGTATATTCTCATAATCTATACAATTTTCTCCCAAAGTATCAAATTTCTTTTTTTAGTTTTTTTTAGATAAAGTGCAATTTAGTTTTTAGACCTTAAATTATTATTTTTTACAAATCGAACCTCCACCCTTACGCTATCAGCAATTTGGACTTTACAGTCAATTTATCCATTAAACTCAGTATCATTTAATCATACGTTTTAACCCAATTTCTAACCATTCGACCATTTCTAATATGATTTTGAACTCTTTCAACCTCCTTTCCGGCAAGATCAACAGAGTTCAAAATCAAGTCAAACATCGCTGAAGGAATTAGAAATCGAGTTAAATACTTGATTAACCACAATATTCAAATTCCTGATTGCTGATTGCTGAAAGGTGGAGGTTTGATAAGACTTCCTTCTATTATTTCCTTTCTCAAAGAATTACACGGTAAGCTACAAAACTACCACACTGTTCACACACCAAATCCTTCACACCCCAAAGAATTAACCCCTCTCCTATTTATTAATTCCCGATTACAACAGTTATTGAAGAGTTAGTTACTCCACTAACTACTCTCTTTTTCTCATAACATACGTAAACTTCACAAGAGGTTTATCATTACTCTCCGCCCAAAAAAGAACTTTGTCCTCAAGGTTGAAAAAAAGGAATTGAACTCGAATGTAATCAAACTCTTCTCATGTAGCCTCCGTTGGTGATAAATGCTTCCACTTAATCAATACCAACAATTTTGAGAATCACCACACTTTCTTTGAACAACCAACAACAATTCTGGCTCAACTTTGAAACTATTATTATACCGAATATCTTCAAGCAAAGATGTAATTATTGGAACTTCACACTTGACTTCCTGTAGTAAAGATACATGAAAAACACGGTGCAAACAAGCTGTCTCCAGTAATTGTAATTTGTATGCTACCTTGCCAATCTTTTGTAATATAAAAAATGGACCATAAAATTTTGGAGACAATTTAAGTTTTAAGGGCTTAGCTGAGGAACGCTGCATATCTGGATGAGGCTTCAGCCACACCTAGTCCCCCACTGCAAATTCCACATTCCTTCATCTCCTATTTGCCACCAAAACCATTTCTGCCTGCGCCTTTTGCAAATTTGACTTCAACATCCCAAGGATATCCATCTCTCTCCTGTAAATGGATATCCACAGCAGCTAAAGTAGAAAGAGGTTGATTCTCATACATTAATACAGTTGGTGGATCACGCTTATAGACCGCTTTAAATGGAGACATTCTTATTGCCGAATGAAAAGAAGAATTTGTACCAAAACTCCACCCATAACAACCATTGAACCCATGTTGTTGGTTTTTCTCATTGAAAAACAAAGCAAGTATGCTTCAAGTGTTCGATTAATCACCTCAGATTGACCATCAGTTTGTGGGTGATAAGCAGAACTAAATCTTAAAAGTTGCACCATGTAAACGAAAAAACTATTTCCAAAAATTACATACAAAAATCATGTCATGGTCCGAAACAATAGATTTTGGCATGCCATGCAATCGGAAAATATTGTCAAAGAAAACCACAACAACTGATCGAGCAGTAAAAGGGTGACTCAAACCAATAAAATGAGCATATTTGCTATGCTGGTCTACAACAACAAAAATAGTATCCTTACCATTTGATCTTAATTTTTCAATGAAATCCATAGAAATATCTTCCCAAATATCAAAAGGAATAGACAAGGGTTGAAGAAGAACCGCCGGAGATAACATCTCATATTTATTCCTTTGACAAGTAATACAGTTATTAACAAACTGTTTAATATCCTTCCACATACCTTTCCAATATTGTTCTACTGCCAATCTCTTGAAAGTTTTTGAAAATCCACCATGTCCACCCACTGGGCTAGAGTGAAACAGTGATAAGATCTACGGAATAAATTTAGACCGCTGAGAAACAACATTTTTATTCCTGTAGAACAATTGATCATTAACCAAAGCATAGCTAGTTGGTGTAGAATTAGATAGCAGCAGTTGTTGTTTAATTACGGCCAATTGATCATCCTATTGTATCTCTATTTTTAACTCTTTAGAGTCTATTATACACTGATCCACAACTATAGTGATAGCCATCCAACTCTCTCGAGAATCAAATTTTCTGGATAATGCATCGGCAGCAGAATTCTCACACCCAAGCTTGTATTGTACCTCAAAGTCATAACTCAATAGTTTCATTAGCCATTTTTGGTGCTCGACAGTTACCTTTCTCTGTTCAAGCAGAAATTTAAGACTTTTTTTTATTCGTTTTAATTATAAAATGCGTACCCAGTAGATACGGCCTCCATTTCTAGACTGCCAAAACAATAGCCATCAGTTCTCTTTCATATACTGACTTTAATTGCTTGTGTCTTGATAGTTTCTGACTGAAGTAGGCGATGGGTCGTTGATTTTGCATGAGAATAGCGCCCACACCTATTCCCGAAGCATCTGTTTCGGCAACAAACGCTTCATTTAAATTCGGCAAAGCTAAAACTGGCAAGGAGCTCATAGCCGATTTTAAGCTCTGGAAGGCTGTTTCGGCCTCTTCTGACCAACCAAACTTGTCCTTTTTAAGCTCCTCTGTTAAAGGCAGTGCTATGCTCTATAACTAGAAACGAATTTCCTATAGTATCCGGTTCAACCTAGAAACCCACGCAGTTGTCTAATGGACGTCGGAGATTTCCATTCCAAAATTGCCAAGATTTTAGATGGGTCTACTAAAACTCGCAATTTTGAAATTATATACTCCAAATAATCCAATTCTCTTTGAGCAAAAATACATTTTTTCCTATTAAGAAACAACTGATGCGTTGACAGAATTTGGAAGGTTATCCGAATGTGCTCCAAATGCGCAGCCATTAAAGGGCTAAACACCAAAATGTCATCAAAGAAAACTAAGATAAATTTCCTAAGAAACTGATGAAATACCTTATTCATTAGAGCCTGAATTGTTGAAGGAGCATTAGTAAGGCCAAAAGGCATTACTAAGAATTCAGTGTCCTTCATGCGAGCAAAAGACTGTCTTATGAACATCTTCCATCCTTACCCGAATTTGATGGTAACCTGATTTTAAGTCCAGCTTAGTGAAGATCTTAGCTCCATAAAGTTCACCCAGTAATTCATCGATTACTGAAATTGGAAACTTGTCTTTAATATTTTCATTATTCAAGGCTCTATAATTAACACAAAAACGCCAACTGTTATCCTTCTTTTTAACCAAAATAATAGGGCTAGAGAAAAGGCTAGAGCTGGGTTGTATAATGCCAACCTCCAACATTTCTTTAATCAGCTTTTCAATTTCATGTTTCTGTGCAACAGGATATCTATAGGGTCTAATGTTAATGGTTGAAACACCTTCCTTCAACACTATTGCATGATCACAGCTTGTAACAGGGGGTAGACCATTGGAAAGACAGAAAATATGATCAAATTCCTGCAACAATTCATTCAACTCCCTGTTTTCCTCCTTCTGTTCTGTCAATGCCTTTCCCTGTATACTACACAACTCCACCAGTAGAGCTTGTTTCTCTTTTCTTACTGGTTTAATCATAGCTTTCAACGAAATTCTAGACTTACACAAACTCGGATCACCTTTTATGTGAACTAACTGATCGCCCAACTTATACTTTATAGTAAGCATCTTCCAATTCACATTCATTTCCCCAAGGATTCAAGCCACTGCATACCCAGAATTACCTCCGAATTACCCAAATCAATGGGTAAAAATTCTTCCAAAACTTCAAATTCTGGAAGTACAAGCAATATATTTTTACAAATGCCAGTACCATGAATAGCTTCTCCATTCCCAAGTTGTAAACTAAAAACTGCTGTCGGAGTAATAGGCAACTATAATTCATCCACCCATTGTTTAGCAATGAAATTATGTGTTGCTCCACAATCTATCAAAACTATAACTTTTATCTGCCTGACACTTTCCCAAAAACGCATTGTTCTTGGGTTGGTTAATCCCATAACAGAATTTAAAGAAATTCCCACCTGGTCAGGAATACTTTCACTTTCTAATGTCATGTGATACTGTAATCCTTCATTCTTCCAATCATTTTCTTCTTCCTCCTGTAACATTAATACTAGCAGAGTCTTCTTCTTACATTGATGACCCACGATATATCTTTCATCACATCTGAAGCAAAGACCCCTTTCTCTTCTTGTTTTTATTTCAGCGCCTGTCAATCTTCGTCTTCCCAATTCTGCACTTTTGGCCACAGGCTGTGTTACATAGCTGTCTCTTGGAAAACTCCTATTGCTACTAGAAGAATTCCAATTGGATTTTTTTGAGTTCAGCTTGTCTACCCAACTATTTCTTCCCTGCTTCTTGGGTTTAAGAAACTCGTTTCTATCTTCTATCACTTCGGCAAAATGCATTAGATCAGTTAATCCTATTGGTCTCATCAAACGTACATCTCCTTTGATTTCATTCTTTAAATCATTATAGAAAGCACTGAACAAAACTTCATACGGAATTCCGAACAAGCTTGAAGCAACAAACTCATATTCTGTTCGATATTCTTCCACTATGCCTTCTCGCTTTAAGGATAATAGTCTTTCGCAGCCATATCCCATCCTTGAGTGGGCAAATCGTTCCATAACTCCCCTCTTTAGAACCATCAAACTCAAAAATGGACGCTTACTGTTTTCCCACTGAAACCAAGTTCGGGCAGAACCTTCGAAACAAACCAACGTTGCCTCCAGCTTTTCTTCTTCCGTAAGACAATTAACGCTGAAGTATCGTTCTACCCTAAACAACCACCCCTCATGATCGATTCTGCTAAAAATCGATAACTCAAGTCTTCTTGGAAAGCATTCTTGATTAAGAAACTGTCTCCGATCATTATCTTTGGCGTTGCGTTCTGCAAAATTGTTTCTTGGAGCTTCAACAAATTTCGCCAAAACATGTTGCTCTTCCAACCGAGTAAGAATCCGAGCTATTTGTTCCTGCATCTGTACCATATTCCACTCCATTCTTTCTTTAAGTCCGGCGACTTCCTTCTGCCATTCCAAAGAATTCTCCTCTAATACCAAAAATGATAAGACTTCCTTCTATTATTTCCTTTCTCAAAGAATTACACTATAGGCTACTAAACTACCACACTGTTCACACCCCAAACAATTAACCTCTCTCCTATTTATTAATTCCCAATTACAACCGTTATTGAAGAGTTAGTTACTCCACTAACTACTCTCTTTCTCCTAGCATACGTAAATCTCACGAGAGGTTTATCAAGGTTCTATTTGTTAAAAAAAATATAATTGCACTCTACCTTTTTTTTTTAGTCTGAATCTTGAATTCCTTCTAAACTATACACCACAAGCTATATTGATTATTTTATAAGATAACTGTTGGGAATCTACCAACCATTTCTCCTGATCTAGGAAGAAGACCATGCCATTTGGGAATTGCATTGGCTCTCTCAACATATGCAGCATTTGTTCCAGTCCCCAAAATAACAGCAGCTACTACATCTTGGTTGTGATAGCGCCCTCCTGCTAATGTTCCAATGGTATCATTCACCTGCATCAGCGCAGAAAGTTTATAAATGTACAGACCAAAGGCATCTAGCCATCCCAATGCATTTTCAAATAAAAAAACTCAAAAAAATAAGGGTAAAAGTAAAATTAAACAAAATCTAATTTAACGGACAAAAAATGGAGATTACCAGAGCAGTCACACGCATATCAAGCCCGATTTTTTCCATGGCTTTGGTCAATTCTCCAACCACATCTTGTCCAACCTGCTCAAATTCGAACAAAGATGACCAAATGTCATTAACCGAATATAATCATTCTGATGCAGTACAAGTCAATATTTCTTAAAGTTCCTATTTTATTAAGATTTTCTATTAGTTCGCTAATTAATTATTTCCTAATTAGTTATTTTTTAATGTTGGAATTATTTCCTTAAGTTATTATTTGTAAGTCTATATAAAGACTCACTTGTATTCTTTAAGAAAACTTTTTGACAATTTTATACAACTTTCTCTATTTTGATAACATTCCAAGAGAGCAATCCATGATATTGTAGAACACCTGAAAAGCATACCCATATCCCTCAAACTTAGGATTAAAGGTGCCTAACGAGTAAAGGTCATTAAAAAGATTGGAATATAATCACTAAACAGCACAACATGAATATCCAAAGCTAATAAAATTAGGTAAATGTCATGACGTTTATGTTAAGATATAACAAATCAAAATATCAACGTGTATGAAACATTTATCGATCTTCTTTTGAACATTACAACAAGAATACCCCAGTGAGAAATTCATAAATTTGCAGAAACCCCGCTGCAGAACTCCTTCAACTTAAAAATTAATGATGCTTAAACCATTGCTAGCTACACACACATGAAAGAGAAAGAGAGAAGGATAGAAAGTGAGAGAGAGAGAGAGAGAGAGAGAGGGAGAACACTTGCAACCAAGATTCTTCTAAAGGAGAAAATGGGTGTTTCTAGGATCACAAGCAAATCACAGCAAAGAACAATGACAACATCTACATTTCTGCACAAAAAGTGAAAAAGTAAGCAGATATGGATGAGGAGAATTAGGAATAACCGTGTCTTCAATGCTGAAGCCTTTCGTCCACTTTATTAGTGATCCTGATGAAATTGATGTTTGTTTGACTGGAAATGAGAAGGTAAATCCCAGCTCCCTTTGCCTACCAGGTGCTGGGTGAAATCCTTCACCTTCTTCGGAAACAAATTTATTCAGAGCTGCAGCTATATAATCGAACAAGGCCTGAAAATGCCAATAAGCCGTCTATTTTTAGAGTTGCTGAAAAAACAATGGGACTTCATTGGAATGTTTATGTGCTACATATATCATTGTCAAAAAATAATTTCTTATAATTTTAAAATTCATCACAATATTTTGATTAAAACCGCAAAATAACTTGGATCTTTTAAAGAGTATGCTTACATATCCAACGATCTCATGTTCAAAGAACGGGCCATTTTGATTAGATGATATTCCCAGTTCAAATTCTTTTGAAGATATTCATGTAAAGGTTCCATGAAATCATAAATCATGTCAGGTAGACAACTAGCACCTAAAAACACCAATCAAACCCATTGAACATCCAAATAAAACTACAAAAAAACTAAGAGTAATGGTTGGTTTATCTTTTAATTTTACACTCTAATATTACCTCCTGACGTGATGATTATGCGTCATTTATTAATTGGTGTAATAATTAATATCATTTATAAACGGTCAAAATATGACATTAATTTCACAGATTAATGAGTGATAAGTAAGGAGGTGAGATTAGAGTATAGAAATAGTAGAAAACCTAACATTACTAAAAAAATTTAAGCCTTTTTGAATTGCTGAAAGAATACTAACATCTGAATCCCCAGTCATCAAGTTTGGGGGAATCGAAACTTCGTCAAATTCTTGCTTAACAACACGACCATCGATCCCTCCCAACTGTACCCGCAGAACTCGGAAGTTTGTACCACCAAGATCCAATGCATAAAACAACCCTTTCTCATCCCTGCATTTATCAGAAACAAAGTAATGGCCATGGAAACCTGCAAATTCTATTACCAGCACAAAAGACCTAAATTGTGATTTCTTTCATACCAGATGTAAAAGAATTTCAATTCAACTTGTTTAACTGAAATGTATCATCAATTCAATTATCTTAGATACCCAACTTTTCTCAAACCTTTATGGATCATGCGAAAAAAAAACCCCCTTTGGTCCCACCTAAAAGTTAGCATTTCTTAGTTCGACTCGAAGAATTCATGAGAATAATCAAACAAAATAGAAAGGCGAACACAACCCAGCTTTGATCGAATAAAAAAGTTTATATTTCTTCTCTAAAAACCAACTTTAGCCATGTGGAAAACAAAATTAGATACAAAAAAATTAATGATAGATTACCCAGTTGGGAGATTATCGACGTAGCTGATAATCATCTTGAGCTTACTTCCACCTTCGGAAGCTAAGCCAGCATGCATCTCGACGGTCATCGCGTCGGCGACCTGTCGGAGCTTCACAAGAGGCGTCCCGCACTTCTCCTCAAAGTCTCTCAGAATCGCCACGGCTCGAGCCCATTTATTGGAGCTCTGAATCCGGTGACGAACCACGAGAGCCGCTGCCGCGCAAACAGCAGCTGCGCACACCACCGCCGCTCCGACCGCCACTTTCCCCATGACACAATCAACGAAGAAGATCACGAAACCCCCTGATTCGATTAATGGATGGGGGCGGCTAAGATAAGTCAAAGACTTTCTCTCACGACAAAATGAGAAGTATTTATAGCGATTTTTTCAATTGGGAAATGCTTAAACGAGCCTCCGATCCATGGTCGCTTTGCATGCCTTTGAATCAGTCTGGTAAGAGAGAGAGAATGAGAGCGTATTAGAGAGAAAATGGGGAAACGGAAGCCATAAAGAGAGAATGTCAAGCTATTTTCTCGGAAAATTGTCGATTTTCTCGGAAAAAAATGTGATTTTTTTCTCCCTTCTCCTAAAAAAAGAATCTTTCTACCTTTGAAGTTTCAACTTTCGAGTGACGAGTAAGGTATTCGCAGATCACATGACCAAAGGTTGAAGATTAAGACATTATTTTCCCCCTTTTTACGATACTGCCCTTCCGCTTTATCTTGACTTCCCATATATTCGCTTTGTTTATTTTAATATAAGAGATCACACGTGTAAACCTGTCTTTTGTTTACACACGCAAATCTCCAAAATGCATGATAAAATAATCAATAATTTTTTCTACTAAATAAAATATTAAATTATAAAAAATAAATGATATAAATATTGATCGAAAGAAACATTTAAAATGAGAAGACTTTTTAATTTTTCTAGCTTCTTGGCGCTCTGTCAAATTCGTTGAACTCTAATTTCAATATCTTTAGTTTGTTTAGCTTCAAAATCAATTTTGGTATCAAATTGATAAAATTATTGTGCTTAGATGAAAATATTGATTCTTACAGCAAGTAGAGTGAAGAACGGTTTTGAATCCTATTAAGTTTGATTATCAACAGGTTTGTGCAGTTTATCAGTGGTGCCATAACAAATAATCTGAAGTCACCCAATGAAAATGGTATATTTTTAGTTAAACTGTTTGTTGAAAAATCAATATATTCCAAGCTAGACATGTTTTCGATATACTAAAGAAACTTACTACAAAATTCATCGTTTACTACTATGGAGAACGACAAAGAATTTAATAAATAGAGCGGAAAGAGTATTTTCGCCAGCAGAAGAATTGTTTTCGCTGCAGAAAGAATATTTTCTCAGTGCAAACGAGCCTTGTGTTAGCCTAAGTGTCATTAGGCGTATTTGTTTTGATAATGAATGTATTAATTATAATTATAAGTTATTTATTAGTTATTATGCTTAATCATTTAATTGTTATATTTATATTAATATTCATTAGAAATACTCTTAATATAAGTATTAAGTTGTGTTAACATATCTATCTAAGTCTATATAGTTAATATGTATGATATTGGGACTTAGAGATTTCAAGAATTGCAAAATGAGGCAAGGGGGTAGAGTAATCAGGCAAAGAGGTCAACCAAAAACAGTCTACATGAAGGAACTGGTCGACCAGTTGATAGACCACAAATCAAAATAGATTATTAATCAATTATGCGGTCGAAGAAGCAGTCGAGCAGCGAAGAATTGGTCGACTGCAATATTAAATAGATTGCCTGTTATTCATGTGGGCGAAAAAGCAGTCGAGCAGATGGTAGACCGACAAAGCTGGACATCGCAATGGCTAGTTCCAACGTTCGAGAAGCGGTCGACCAAAATGGAAAGTGGTAGACCGATTTCACAAAGTCTATAAATATAAGACTCTTTGAAGCTCTAAGTAACAAAGTGAGAATCAAGGCCAAACCCTGTCCAATTTTATTCTCGATTCCAATTTATTGAAAGAGTGTAAATCCTAACTCTCCATACTCCCAAACTTGAGAATTATATCTTGGAGAGTTAGGAATCGTTGTTTTCATATTTCTTTGCTACACCAAACGTTGAAAGATTAGATTGACACACGTGAAGATCAATTTAGAGGGCGATGCCATGAGAACAATCTGTAAAGGTTGTTTGACACGGGTGAAGTCAAACATCATCATCCAAGGAGATTGAGCGATAAAAGATCTCCAAGTGAGAAGCATGGAGCGCCGACGTAAGTCGGGGTTGCCGAACCGCATGAACAACATGGGTGTCAACTGTCTAACCCTCCATCTTTATATTTATACATTGTTTGATTACATATTTGTGATAAAACACTTAGTGTTAGAAGAATTAAATATCGCACGAAAAAGTTAGTGTTGTCTAATTCACCCCTTCCCCCCTCCCCC
>CM039483.1:38338958-38419472 GCA_022433065.1 Begonia loranthoides | reverse complement strand
CTATTTCCCCTTCCCCCTCCCCTGCATTGGTCCTAGACCTTCCACGACGGAAAGACCGATCCTAGACCTTCCACGACGGAAAGTAAGTTATTGAAATAGAACTTATTTTTGCAGTGGAAGGCTAATTTTCGTTGAAAAAAATATTTTTTCTGCTGCGAAAGCGATTCTTTCCACAAAAGAATTGACTCTTTTCGCAACGAAAACGAATTTTCCATAGCATAAAATGAGTCATTAAGCTATCCGCTGTAGAAATAAATTGAAAATTTTAACGGAAAATGTGACAATATTTTTAGAAAAAATGGTTTAGTGGTTACCTTATCACCTATCCTATAATTTCATGGTTATTTGGTTAATTTCCCATAAAATAATTATATTTTCACTTTTTTGAAAACTTATTATTAGATTTTATTTTGACAAGATGAAAATTCATTTGTTAGAATAATTAAATTATAGTAATTTGAAAAAAAATCTTGTGAGAAAATTAATCAAAATAATAATAATAATAAGTGTCAAAATAAAAGTAACGGGTTGTGATTTTTAAAAGTTAATGACTAAAAAGTTTTTAAAAAATATATCTATTTGACAACATATTTTAAAATACATCATATAGAGTGTACATATACTTATATATATATATTCTACGTCTTTAGACTAATTTGATAATTAAAAACTTAGTAATAATAATGATAAATAATTAAATAAATAAAAGTGAGGAAAATCTATTTGATCAAATGTTTGCATGAGTCTAAACAAGATAAATAGTTTCAAGTGTACTTTTGATGTATTAATTTGCACGAATAAAGTATAAAAATTATCATAATTACATAAGTTTTAATAATAAAAAAGGAACGACTCTCTCCACTATCTTCAAGTGGAGGCATATTCAACCAAATTTGTCCATCTTTCATTGGCATTGTTTTAATTAAAAAGATAAGAAGACTACATTGTACCAACAAAGAAGCACAAATCCTAAGAATCTTCAAATCTTGTCTAACTTCAACAATGATTTCTCATGGCAAGAAATGAGACATTTTTTTTATCTTCTAGAAGGAATGTTCTTAGTTAAAAGATGGTCAAATTGTTGAATATGTAGGAACTTAAAATCCTGAGTCCTCGTAATTGGAATTCACTGGAGATATTCGCTTTATTATACTGTTATAGTTCTGATGTTATTCCTTTTTTAAAAACTTTCTTTTGGACCGATGTCTAATTATCCTTATACGATGGAAATCAATGAAAATACAAGAAGATATTATCTTTTTAATTATTAATTTAGTAATATCATTTTTGTCAATGCCAAAATAGAATCACCGCAAGTTTGTCTCTACACACTCACTCTAGAGTTTTTATGAATTTTTAATATAAATTTCTGTGTTATTTCTTTTAGTTTCTATTGTTGTGTATTGCGTTTGCGTAATAAAAAGTAATCCTTCTTTTAAAGCTCCAAATACATATAAAGTATAGCAACTAGTCCTGTGAAAACACAGATGACCTAACATTTAATTATGAGTGATTAATTCATACTGGAGAAGTGCACAATTTCATATTGCTTGAAAGTAGTAGCGGTGAACAATTCATAAATAGAGATTTTCATCCAATCTAGCATAACACATTATGAGAAAACAAAGAAAACCAACGACAATGTCATGGGGAAAGTGTGTGGACCTTGGACCATGTCGCTATAACGAACAATGTTGTATCACTCTTCCGTTGTGTAACTTTGACATGACAATATGTTTTGCAATAAAAATCAAGAATAAAACTGCACGGCTTTCCACCCAAAACAGACAATATTATGTTAATACTATGACTTTCTCATCCTTCAATCATGGAAAAGACAAACAACGAAATTTGATAAAACTGATAAAGAAGACGAACAACATTAGATTCTTACTTATCTTGTAAAGAACCAGATTCAAGATCATGAACTGTGAAATCAATCAAAAACAAAAAGATGCATGCTCCAAACAAGATCAAAACAGCATTTTCAATCGAAAAGGAATGAATTTACCCAAAGGGTACCTCAAGTTCACAAATGGGTACTGAACAGAAGAGGAGATTGGGTTGCCATGGCAGTCCTCTCTCAATCAGATTGTTCAAAATTAGGCCCAATGAAAAGGCCCATAACGATCAGTGTGATTGAAGTTGGCCTACTGAACAATTTTTCTTCATTTTTCATCAATATTTCCTAGTAGTTGCCCATGGAAAGATGGATGGAAGACTTAATGTTTACTCCAAAGAATGACTCGTGAGAAAGAGTTAAGCATCATTAGATTCTCCACGAACAAATGTGGAAGATCAATATGAGCAACCCCACAGGTGATCTTGATCTTTGAAAAAAACAACTTTCTTGATTACAATTCTGAGGTTGGTGTCTTTTTCTAAGATCTTTTCACGAGAATAATCATAAAAGAAATATAACTAACCTTATCTATTTTTCTCTTTTTCTTTGTTGGTGATTGTTAGAAATCAAACCCGAGACCAAAAAGAAATCACTACAGCGGAGAATATTTATTATGAACACCAATATACGATCTTAAGTTTTACAACTCAAATTTACATACATTTATACAGTAAAACAAAACTCCAATGAAATCAGTAATGTAGTCCATCGCGCTGACTCAAAAGAATTTGGATCATACGCTGATGATTTCAGTAATTATGTTTCAAATTTTAGGTTCTATTTTTTTTTATATCTTTCTATTCATCTTTTTGTTTTTGGTGAATTAAGATTGTTTAGGGTTACAATAATTGAAATAAAACTCATGGGAAGACAATCATAACGTAATATACGGGTGTAAATATGGTACTGATTAGCTATGACCCCCCAAATCCAGCAAATCTGTTTATAATCATTCTGTAATCCTTGTCTTTGATGAACGACAGCATGCTTTTGCAGCCATTTCTGCATCCGATTGGGTGTTCAATTTAAATTTCCAATTTTAAATCTTCAAATTATTTTTGACTTGACCAGAAGTCATAGTCAAGCCACAACTCAATTCTAATAATGAATAACACCCACCAAATAGACATGTAAGATTATCGTGCATGAAAATTTTTTATGATATCTTCATAATTTGTCATTGAAAGATGATACTATGACAGGTAACTTTATTTTAGTAGTTTAATATGCTTTTTGGCAAGCATGGTTTAAAAACACTTGATTTGGATAGTGTTGAGGATACGATGATATTTAAGATATAAAGAAGATTTTTCCATTGTTTTTTAATGAAATCAATTGCTAATACTCGTTAGATTTGGTGATTTGTGATCAACTGGTCGACCAATCCAAGTTGAGAGGTCATCTAGAACTATACCCAAGAACAACAAATTTTCCAAAGCTTGTTGAAGTGGTCGACTGGGTCAGGGAAGAGGTCGACTAGCACGGTTGACCTGTCAAAGTTGAGGGTTTGTTCGGAAGCGTATCGGAGAGCATCAAAATTTCGAACACTTGCTGAAGTGGTCGACCGCATGCGGTGGACTGGTCATAATAGAAGTCATTCGGAAAACTTCCAAAGAGTATTCAATTTCTGAATTAAATTGAAGCTGTCAACAAGTGAGAATATCTGGTTAACCAAGACAGTAGAGTAGTGAATACATATTGTAATGGTTTGAAAATTTGCATAAATAGAAATGATGTAAATATAATGTGAGAGTATTAAATTAGTATGAAAATAGTAGATATGCATGATTGGAAGTAAAACTAATTAATTGTGTATAAGAAGAATTAAAATATAAATTATTTCTTACAAACAATTTAGATATTTCGATATCATTAAATAAGTAAATGTACATGAAATTTTAGGGTGTTAAAGTAGATATTCTAATGAAGAAAATGCCACTAAAATTAAGAAATTTGGAATTCTACAACTAAAGTAATAAACTTTTGAAGTTGGATTAAACGTATAATACACTTCATTACAATTTTGATAAATGCTCAATATAGACAAATCGAGTAAGAAATTAAGGATGATTAGTAAGGACAAAATTTTTATAAATGTTTTACCTAATATTTTATGTTATAAAATATGGTCACCAATAAAGTGGTGTTATATCTAAAGTTAGAAACATAAAAGGGCTATTAGTTTGAGAGATTAATTAAGTTAATTAATCTTGATTATTTTAATTAATTGTCATTAGGTTAATGAATCTTTATTAACTTATATCTAATTATATTAAGTTAATATGGATTGATTAGTGTAAATTATACTTAGCAAGTAGCTTAAATTGTAATATTCTAGTTAGGGAATGGTAAAATTGTCTTTTGACTTGAATAATTGAGAATAAAATGGTAGTTTACCCGTAGAGAACTTTAGAAACTTTCATCATCTGATAAAAAAGGTGAGGTTTCGAGATTGCTACATGAAGAAAGAAGAGAAAGAACGAGACAAGGAAAGTTTGAGAGAGAAAGTGACAAATTGAAGAAAAAGGTTAGTTTGTAAGAAAGAAACCTAAGGAAACATTGTAGAAGGCTCGAAGAGGATCTTAAAACATTCAAGAAAGAAGGGAGAAAGTGGGGTTTGGAAGATTAATCCTAGCTTGAAGGGTTAAATGAACAAGTAAGTAATTTTAATACTTTTATGTAAACTGCAAGATTTAAATGATAGAAAATGCAACGTGAGGTTTATATGTGGATACATGTGGATTGATGATAGTTTGCTTTAATCAATTGGTTGATTGAAGAATGATATGGTTTGATGAATAAGAACTCTAATGTAGATAATTTGTTTAAACTATGCTTGTATTTAGGGGTGGGCAATTCGGGTTTTGGGTTCGGTTCCGGACCGTCCGGAACAGAATAGTCGGTTCTCGATTCCGAGAAATCGGTACTGAACCCAGAACCGATGGGAATCGGACCCGAACCTGGAACCAACCTCGGTTCCGGGTCCGAAACCATCGGTTCTCAGTTCCTCTCCCCGCTACTTTCCTACCTAAATACACACTCCATCCTGGGCCCCCTCTCTTCTCATAGCACCACACTGCCTAAATGCAAATCGGTAATGTCTTTTACAGATTTGCAATCTGTAATTGCAATCTGTTGCAACAAATTTGCAAATCTGTAAGAAGCTGTTACAGATTGCAACGAAACCAACGAAAGTCTTAATATTTCTCCAAACCAATAAAAGTCTTAATCACAACAAAAATCTACCTTAAATCGTCGTCGCACGTAGCTCCTGTCCTCATCGCACTACACCTTAGCAGATTGTGTCGTCGTTGTCGCAAATTAGTCGCCTTCTGTCGTCGTCGCAAGTCTGTCGCCTCCTGTCGCCTTCTCCGTTCCTTCCAGATTCGGAGATGGGGTTAGCGCAGAGTAGATTCGGGGATGGGGTTAGCAGATAGGGTTAGATAATTAGGATTTTGACATTTATCGGTTCTCGATTATTCCCACAACTACCCAAGAACCGAACTAGTTTTTTTCCCCCTACCCGAGAACCGATAAGGAGATGGTCTTGGGAACCGATTACGGGAACCGAACCAGAACCGACTGTTGGTTCTGGTTCGATTCTCGGTTCCTATTGGGTATTGGCCAGGCCTACTTGTATTGCATAGTTTAGGTGGAAATTGGTGTATGGAAGGTATAGATCATTGCCATGATTAGTTTTGATATAGAGGGATTGAAAGAATAAAGGATAAAGTTGTTGGATTTGGTTGAAAATGATTAAATGAAAAATGACATTTATATAAGTTAATGAATATTGGTCATGAATAGTTTTTGAATAAAAGTGATATATGAATTTAATAAAGGACATTGAATTCTTGGATTATGTGTTAATGTCCATTGTTTATATCCATGATTGATATTTGTTTGGTTTTGATTAAAATTTGGTAATGATGAAGACATGAAATTCATATAGAAGGGGATATAATTAGAAGATATTTAGTTAGATGTGTGACCATAATTCATGCATTTTTTTGTTTGTTAAATAACAAGATTTTCAGTCAGCACCATCGCTTTGGATAGTTGTAGTTCGTAATGCAAACTTCACACAAGTTCGTCGAATATATATTCAACATTTTGTTGTTTTGATTTTCATTTTCATTTCTCGTTTTATAGTTCACACAGATTAGTTGCTTATGAAACTTGTGGAATTTTGCTGTGAAATCTGTTTTTTGGTGTAAAATGTGTGAAATTTGTTTCTTGCTGTGAAATTTGGTATGTTTTTTAACAAATGTGATAAGATATTGGTCTGTGTTTGAACAAACCAATCTTGCTGTGAAATTTGTAAAATCTAACTGTGAAATTTTGCTGTAAAATCGGTTTTGGCTTGGTTTTGTAATTCTTATTAGAATTGATCTCTATTTTTCTCTTTATTTCTGTTTTGCAGAGACTTTGTCTTCTCCTAGAAGACATTTTTCTATATGTGATTAGAAGTGAAAAACCAAAACTAAACTGAAGAAAACCGAAAATCAAGGTTCAGTTTTTTATCGATTTTTAGGTGGATTCGGTTCGATTTCAGTTTTTCTTTTTCAAAACCAAACCGAGTCAATTCGGTTCCAATTTGGTCTAAAACCGAACTGATTCCATCCCTAGTTTTTCGCATACACTTCATTTAAAATAGATTTTCCTACTGAGTTTGTCACTCACTCCTTAAACTTTATTTTTCCTCAGGTTAATGTATAAGTTCGGTGCATGAATTCTGCACGGGATTGCTGTGGTGTGTTTGCTTGTACCCCTTTGGTGGGTGTTTCAATCTTCCCTTGGATGAGTGGAGGTTCGTCAGTCTATTCCCTTCGTCTTTGTTACGTTTGAGATTTGTTGTTTGGTTTAATTCATGCACATTACGTTTTTTTGTTTATTATTATACTATTTTGTCTCTAGCTAATCACTATGTGGATCTCAACCCATGTGATTTGACCTTTGAGCTTAATTTCATGTTAAGACTTCCGCTTCACCTTAGCCTTGTGCTTGGCGATCGAGTTCTCTCCTAGGATCGAGTTGCCTGAGCCGACGATTTTGTTAGGCTCACCTCCAGGTCGTGATGGTTCTCATATAAAATGATGTGTCCATTGTATAGCTCGTCTATATTTGTATTGTATGTATTTTTTCATTAGACATGTTTTCTTTGAGCGTGTACATTTATTTTCATTGATCAATTTGGTTATGTGAACTAAACATAATCAACCCATGTGAAGATCATGTTTTCGTTACGCACATTTGACCGTTGGATGATGCATTTGTTTGTTGTTAACTATACTAATGAGACAATTATATGTGTCGTGTTTTTGGATGCAAAACTCTAAACCTGATCAAGGTTGTTCGTGACTTTTGTAATCGCCGAGTAGCGCTGTTGCTATTAATTATGTCTATGACATGGTGTGTTCGAAATCTGTAAATAACTCCATTTTCATTGAAATTTTATACTGTGCAAACTTATTTTATGTGTGTACCATATTATGAGGCATTGTTTTTACTTTATTTAAATCTTTTGCTTCTATTTGAAATAATTAAATATAGGGGTTGAGTGATGCGGTCCTTTTTTAGACCTGATCGTTTTTCATTCTATCTCGGGGTTCCTCGAGGGATGTGATAATACCCAAGTAATACGAAAATATGCACCCTCTTGGTCCTGGCTTGGCTCTTACAAATTACTCGGATTTTGAATCATTCTTGATTTTACATGATGAACTATCACAATTACCTATAGAATGGTCGACATCTTTATCAGACACACTTCTAGATATATCTTGCTTTTGATACCATTTGTAACGGATCATTTCATTCTTTGATTTTGGCCATTCTTACCTTTGCAAGATAAGCTATTTGGTCCCCCAAAAGGATTTAATATATAATTTGAGTTTTATTTATTATATTTTATCCTCAGCATTTCTTCCTAACTCCGATCCGTAACAGTTCAAACAATGAAATATCGATCCATATTAGAATCTAAAAGATGATCCTTTATTGAACAAGACCACTTTTTGCGTACCCACTAAAACAAGAAATTAAGGGTCAGTTTGAATGTTGCTTTTAGAACTAGCCTACAATTTTTCCTTTTTCTTTTTTTCTCCCATCTATTGGAAACGTCACGTCCGAGTCAAAAAGTGATTCCAAAAACTGTTGTTTTCAAAAAGTCATTTTTAAAGTATAACATTTTTCTTTTCAAACACCTTTTTTGGGGTTTTTTTATTGAACTAAAATTGCAGAAAACATCGAGGGTCAAACTTTTTTGCTTACTTTTCAATAACAATTATGAGAGGTGGATATAAGCAAATGCATTAAACGACAAGCTTTGCCAATTACCTCTGAAACTTTCAACAAACAGAGAAGTAGGAGACGAAGCTTTTGATTTTCTGGAAAGAGGAGAAGAGACAATAAAATGGGTTGTGGGTGGATATGGACAAGACTGTCTATCCAGCATATGAAGATCCAAATGCGCCCCACGTTGAGTATATGCATGCGTGTAGGTCTCTTAACCAAGCTGCTTCCATGGAAGGCAAGTAGAGGCGCCATATTTTAAAGGAAAACTTACAGAAATGGAAATTTGAAGCATTGATGGTGTTACTCGTTCGGGTATTTATGTTGTTGTTTATGGAAAATGATATCCCTTAAAGATGATTGTGTGGGTTTCACTTTTTCTTGGCTTTTTTATGTCTTTTTATAGTGGAAGAAGCTTTGAACAAAAATAAGAATACCCCCTATACTCTCTCTCTCTCTCTCTCTCTCTCTCTCCCTCTCTCTCTCAACTAGTCACTAATTCCAACTATAAAGTAATAGCAAAATGATTAAAATGGGAGAACATGATAATGTATAGTAGTTACTGTAGAAACTTAATAACCTAAGTTATCATATGTAATTTCTTATCTTTAGAGTTATCAAGAAGTAAGTGAACATGTGCCAGGATCTCTTGAATCTTTCTTCTTTAAAATTCTTCTTTTTCAAGACTCTCTCGACGATGAATTTCCGAACTAAGAACTAAGAACGGATTACTGAGAAACAAGTCATAACCATTTAATCACTAATCTTTCGTAAACTCATTTTACTTATCTTGCATCTACACGAATTTAGCAACCGTCGGACTAATCGGTGTTGTTCTATTTGCATGATGAATTATAAACCCTATTATGAGAGAGGAATAAAGTATAGTTTTTAAAAACACGTGTGGGGTTCAAATGCTTTTTTGACAGAATTTTTGACTTCGGGGTCCATCTAACTCACTATACATATCTCAAGGAACATTTTGTTGAAAGAAAGATAGTTCAAGTTTTAAGTTGAAATGAACTCCTTAAATTTAGGGTTCATCGTGTACTTTACTCTGGATAATATACGTAAGCTCATCCATATAATAACTGACAACGAGTATAGAAAATTCCCCGGCAATCCAGTGGTTCTTGCGTTCAAATTTCTTCCGAAACAGTTCATCTCCTTAAAGTCTTCCATTTATTTACATAAGAAGAGGAGGGAAATAGATAGAGACGGCCTGAATGCATGTATGTGTATTTGTATATTATGATGAGGTGCTGTTAATGGAGGTGGGAGATGAGCTGTTCTTGCTGGCTTTTTGTAAAGACAGTTCTGCAACAAACCCTCTATTATATCACGTGCCTTGAAGTCTTTCTGTGATTTTCTTTTTCCTTTCTGAGATTTATCTCCACATAACAATGGAGTTTTGAAGAACACAAATGCTGTCATACAGCAAAATGAAGCTGTCTTAGGATTGGCTACAATGATTCTAGACTTTATCAGACTCCATTTTTATGATACTATTATATGCCTACATCCAAGCTATATGTATAGGTTTAAGCATAATATAATATCCAAAAGCAGATCACGAAGCTCATAAATGACCACGGCCATGGCTGGCTCTGTCCTCTGAAAATGTTTAAAAAAATAAAAACTGGGAACTATCGAAGATAATATATTTACGTATAGTTTTTTGAATAAAAAAGTTATCATTCTTTCTCTCTCCTCTCTTTCTCTCTCTCTAGAAAAGATGAGGGAAACTAAGTCTGATTTGGTGTCTTTGCAGTAAACCTAAGAGGCACCAAATCGGGAGTTGGGACATTGTTTACAGAGAAAAAAGGAGCTCCAAAAGCAGAGGGAAAATGGCCGACAAATGAGGATGTTTACCATTTATTTTATTTAATTAATATTTTTATGTAATAAATAATTCTCCTTTAATTCTCTTTTAACACCAAACAGCATCGAATACAATTTATACCCTAATATTTTTTGAGATCATTTATATATTAACTTTAAATTATTTTTTTGCACAATTCAAAATTCTACTTTTCAGTTATCAGAAATTTAAACTTTATCACTAATTTATTTATCAAAGAAAGAACATGATATACATGTTCTATTTTAACAAATAAATTGATGGTATGGTTCAAATTACTGATAGCTGAAATGCAGATTTTTAATTTTCTCCAAAAAAAAAAAATTTAAGATTTAAACGGTAAATTACCCTAAACGTTAAAGATCTAAATTATATTTTTCTGTCAAAAAAATTGCACTCTGGTTATGTTATTACATCTAATAATACATTAATCTGCATCGATATGTTGTCGCATATTATAAAAGAAAAAAAATCTTAAAATAACGTAGCATTCTGCGATCACGTATACGACATGTCATTTTGTGATATTATCTTATGAATTATGAAGTCACCCAACTTTTGTTTTTTGCATATTTTTCTATGGCTTTTGGTTGCTCATTTCATGTTCCATCTTTTGGTAGAGCACTACAAGAAATTCTATTCTTCTTTCTTGCACCTTTTTGACAAAACAAGATTGGATTCTAAAGGAAGATCACTTAATCAAATGGGCAAAAGAGAATTTCTTCCAAATCCTTTGCTTCTATCTGGGGTGCTGACACGTGTCCTTAATTGATTTTCCATTTCTCCATACTCAATATTTTGCTATATATATATATATATATATATATATATATATATATATATATATATGACTACTTATAATTTTGTTGTTATTAGTACCATAAAATGTCAATTGATTTGAAAGAAAGCCAAATATTAAAAACACACAAAAATTTAATTAATATTATCTTCTCAAAATTATGATGCAAATAATGCAAGATGGACCACATGATATTGTTGGGAGAATGATTAAAATAATCCTTCAATAAATTGGCTACTAATATTTTTTTTGAATATTGATTAATATTTTAATGATTTTTTAAAATATATATATATATATATAATATAATTAATGAAAATATATTATTTAGTACACCCCTTCTTAGAATTCTACTCAACATGCATTACCCACAAACCTCCAACATGCCACATCTCAATCCTCCAATCCCGTCAAGTCAAGAAATTGTTCAATGTATGGGTAGTTAAGTTTATTAGAAGTCTGAAAAAAAAACTTTGTTTTTTTTAATTGAATATTTTAAAGTAATACAATTGTAATAGTCAAATTTATTATACTAGTAATGCTTAATAATAAAATTTGTGGAGTCTTCAGTGCTCATACTACAATGTTGTCTACTTTGGACCGAAACTCATATGATTTTGTTCTTGGGATTATTCCAAAATGCGTTGTACATGGTAGCAATGAGAACTCTACTTATAAATCATTCATTTTTTACTCTCCCAAGTGATATGAGATTGTGCACCCCTATTGGTATAGGCTGAGCTCTTATAATCAATAATATCTTAAGTTATTCTTGTCTTCACAGAATGTGCTGTTACGAAATTAAAAATCATGTCCTTATGATTCCAACGATAAGTTGAAGGGTAATCGAAACCCCAGTGGTCGCAATATACAACGTCAAAACAATCATTCCATGGCGATTTGTCACAACGTCACCAAATTGAATGTAGACCTATTTCTTTTTTTTAAGATTGATATGATTAATATGGAGAATGATTAAAATGGAGAGTTGTCTATATGAAATTAAAAATAAAAGGAAATAAAGAAGGACATGAAAGTCAGCTAAAAGAAAGGGTGAAGAAGACATGAGTCAAACAAAGAAGGGTCATGAACAGAAGATTGAAGAAACTGATCATGTGCTTCCATGATCAAATTGTCTACATTTACAAGACAATGTGCCCATCATCTTGTTAAATCATACCCCACTACCTTCTCTCACTTGGGACCCACCCCCACCACCTACCCAATTAGAACTCTCACATTTATTCTCTATGCCCTAGATTATGCCTTCCTTCTTAACATGTTCTCTAAAAAAAAACCTAATCAATCTAGACAAGTGACTTTTGACACCCCCTAAGGGGGAGAATTTGAGTCTCCACCTAATATAGTAGTATCTAATTTGAGTAAAATCAGTATAATTTTTTCTAGAATTCTATCTCAAAACTTATTTGTACTGAGTTGAGAGAATAATTTACTTATAAATCACTTATTTCTATATTTTTTAATTAATGAGAAACTATGCAATTCTTTTAGTATGAGTTGTGTCATCAAAATTATTTGATATTTGATTGTTCTTATCTTCATAGGATGAACTACTACAATCTTATCCCTTTGAGAACTCAATATCTCTATTGTCTACACTTTTAATTGAGCTTGTGGCTCTACGATTGTGAAATTCTCTATGTATGAACTATACCCTTACAATCATCTAATCCCAGGTTGTCCTCCTCTTCACAGTGTGAGTTCCCACAAGAATGATAGATTTTTTGGAGCCTTGATTATGCTAATACAATATTGTTTGCTTTAAGTCGAAATCTCCACTATTAAGCATTGTACTAGTTATGGAAGATATTTTTATTTATGAAACATTCATTTGCATTTTTGTCAAGTGATGTGAGGTAGTGCAATTCCAATGATATCAACTAGACTCTCATAATTACTTGATCTTAGATTGAGATGTAATATCAATTCATCTCAAACCATTAGCGCTACACAATCTTAGTGAATGATGATGGTTAATAAGGTTCTCTTCTTTATGTAACGTAAAAGTAAAATTCAAAATAAAACTAAACAAATTTTAAAGGAAAAGGACAAGATTATACAAGCTAGCATGAAAGTGTGACAACTTACCCTATAGACAAAGATTATAAAAAATTAGGTCGATTGTGAGAGCTTAACCCATATCAATGGAGGTTCACAATCCCACATCACATAGGCGAGTGAAAAGTGAATGATTTATAAATAGAGTTCTCCTCCATACCTAGTATAATGTGTTTTGGGCTAACTCCAAAAATAAAATCTTGCGGGATTCAGCCTAAAGTAGACAATATTGTACGATGAAGACCAGTGACTCCACGAAAAGTTAAGCATTAACATCTCTCTATAAAACCTAATATAAATGTAAATGTAAAACCTTTTATCAATCTATATTTGCAAAGCCTGCAACTATAGTACGACTTTTGTCGTTCAAAAAGACTATTTCATTCTTCATGGGCAATGGGGAAAGCTGTCTTCATGGTTATTAGTGAAAGCTGTAAACTAAGACATATTTTATTAGGAAATAGAGGGTAGAAAACTAGGTTATATAACACAAAAAATCAGTCTTCCCCCTGATTTAATCCAAACCTTAGGTCTGTAGCGGTAAACGGTTAATTGTTAGATGTCTTTCGATCATAAAAAAAACGTTGACGTTACAAAATTTCTATTTTTAACAAGTGAAAGTGTCGACCTCGTAAAAACATATTAATTTTCATATCAAAAATGTTAAAGGTACAAACAATTATCACATGTATCTTTATGTTAAACTAGATAATTGTGTATAGTCCATGGTATTATTATATAGTCATTAATTAATGTTTATGAATGTCACTTAATAAATGTGACAATTGTTGAATTATTGTACTATAATTTTAAAATGAAAGAGAGAGATTAATTTAATCTCTATAACCTCTATTATGTTTCAATTAGGTTAGCATACACTTTACTACTTTACATCCTTGGGTATAATTTCAATTTAATAAATAAAAATAACATATACCATCTTATTGAAAGCGCAAAGATTAACAAAAAATCATCAAATTGAGAAAAACCAGGTGACATGATAGTAGGTGATTTATTAATGTAGCAATTTATTTTTGTGGGGTCTCCAAACTTCTTAATATAATATTGTCTGCTTTAACCCGAAACTTGCAGAGTTTGCTCGTAGAATTAACTCAAAATGCGTTGCACTAGGTATGAATAAAAACTCTACTTATAAACTATTCAATTATCACTGTTCTAAGCGATGTGAGATTATGCACGCTCACTGGTATGAGCTGAACTCTCACAATCAACAGAATATTGGGTCGTCCTTACCTTCACATATCATGTTGTCACAATTTTACGTTTAACTATATTTGATACTGTGTTATATCATATAATCTCTTTTTATTTATTTTATTTGTTTTTTAAGATAATTCTATTGAAAATACTAGATACGAAACCATTATTTTTAAATAATTAGTTAAATATTTCAGGCATATGTTTAATTGTCAACAATAGTTTCTAGTTGCATATACTACTATCTCATAAGACATCTCGTATTATTGCAATTAGGTGACTTGGATTAAGACTAATAAAGACGTAGTTGCTAGTAATGCATGTGAGGTTATGCTGGTAATAGCATTGTTTTTGGTCATTGAAAGATGATCGTGTTGTTTTTTCTTGGGTTCGATTGACACCTGAAATTGAATCGTATAGCGTTTATTAGAACTAGTCTTGTTGCATGGGATGAAGATTAAGATTCTACTTGGTTAGAAAGTGATCCGCATGTGCAATTCAACTTCTTCAAGCTTGTTCTTAGTAGCTATATCGATCGGTTTGACACCTTGAATAAACTTTTTAAGAACGACATGTTTCTTGCACGTTTAGAGAGGTAACTACTCTTAACGATCTTTCTGCCAATCGTTAACTATTCGATTGTAAATTTTATTGGTGTGTTTATGCTCTTGGTTTTATTAATGTCATAATTTTGTGCATCAAAATAATTTCGGTTCTTCATAAGTTCGTTCCTGTGATGAGATGTTGTTTGGTTTTGTAATTCTTACGCTTTGTACGTTTAATATTTATTCGATAATTCTATTTCCACACTTTTGATGATAATAATTTTATTTCAATTATGAGAAAATAAGTTATCTATTTTGAACGGAGTAATTAATAATAATAAAAAAGTAAAATTCAATTTAAACAATAACGATTGAGATCATCGACAGATTAAAAATTAAACAATTTTTTTTTACAAACAAAATCTCTATCAGTAATTTGGACATTGCCATCAATTCATCGTTCAATCAAACACGAGCAAACTATGTTTAACCAATCTGTCAATTTTTAACATGATTTTGAACTTCATCGATCGTGCAGTAGATATCAAACACGGGATAAAGATAACTAATAATAAACATCAAAGGCTAATATTTGAACAAGAAAGATCCAACGGCGGATATGAATCATCCCAAGACCCATAAAAGCTGGACCCCACACGCAATAAATCCAAAGGCTCACAAAAAACAGAAGGGAAATTAAGGCGCTCCCGTTAATAGGAACAACGAAGCGGGCAGTAGTTTTGGAAATGCGCGGGGCGTTATTCACTACACAACCTCTCTCGTTTTTCTCGCCTTTTTTTCTCTTTTTTGGCTTGTTTTGATTTTGGTTTTGTTGAAGAGATAAGATCGGTCAATCCACTTCACCCACCTCGGCGCAGCAGAGGGCGGACAGGGAAAGTAATGATGGGGGTTAACAGGGAGAAATTATGCGTTGCTGAACCGCACATGTCTCCTTGCCCACAATCTGTTTGAGGAAATGCCGCAGTGAACTAAATCTCCTTCCCCTCTTTGCTACCTGCTCAGTTCAGGTCACAGTCACATATTAAGCCCCACTTACTCACCTTTCCCTTTTGCATGCGACATAATTATCATAAAAAAATACTCACATATATTAATAATAATATAATATTATACAGTAAAAGGCTACTGTTATAAGTGTGCACAACCTCGTCGCATGATTTTATTTGCTTTGAACCCTCGTAAGTCCTCACGAGTTTGTTCTCGGGCCGTGATCCCATTTTCCCGACTCAAAACGTGTCATATAGGCAAGGGAGATACACACTTATAAACCAGCACACACCCACTCCCACTTTTGATGTGGGATCTGTCACGGTAAACCATGACAGTTACCTAAATAATCTTATGAATTTATGGCCGTTAGTAATCTCATGAATTTATCGGCATTAGTAATTAAGTCCATTTTGTTACCGTTGCTGTTGAAGAATTCACATTCAGAAAGAAACAATTATCGAAAGCACGATTTTTAGAAAATAACAAGTTGAAAAACTCAACGAGAAAACCAATTTTGACGATAATATCAAGCTCTACAAGCTGATTTCTCTTTAGAAGTTGTCCAGCTGAGAAAATCAAGTAACAAAAACGTAATTTTTTTTAACTAAAACACTAACGATATGAACTTAATTACTAACGACCCTAAGTCCCAAAATTATTTACCTACAAGAAAAAAAATATACAAGTACCTAATTTGTCTTCACCCCGTAAGTTTAAAGATTAATTTACACTTTACCCATTATTATATATCGTAACTACTAAAAGATTTGGCTAATGTATTATGATCATGTTATTATGGGTAAGACATTTATGGACTTTATATTATACTAAGTCATATTGAAGGTGACAATCAGGGTTTGACGACTAATAATTATGAGGGTAATACTCACTTAGCATAAGGACAAGGGGAGGGCGACGAATAGTGACGTGGAAAAAGCATTTTGGTCAGTAAAAATTCCAGATTTAGTTTAGGGACGCTTTTGCTGACATGGAGCCATGACCCACGTGTGGGCTCCACCTCATAATTGTAGTCTCCCAATCAGATTAGAGGAAAACTGCCCTCTTCGCCCATACCCATGTATCCCTGGTTTCCAAAAACTTATTATTATTTTTTATTTTTTATTTTCTGTTTTATCTTCCATCCCATAAAAATTATTTAACTATTTTTTTTAATAAATCAAAATTTTTTACTTTTAAGTAATTAATTATTTAAATTTCATCATCGTGATATTTATTAAATTCAATAAATATATATTATATATTTTATTTAATTAGATATTTTCATATAATTTTTAACATTTTTTGGTAATTTTGAACACGGAGATCTCTTCTTTGAAAATTAAATCAAACTCTAAGGAAAATGGAAAATAAAACACTAGAAATATGAATTTTAACGGCGATTCGTCCGTCTTTGGAATAGACTAATACTAGATTAGTGTTTTGTTGTCAAATAAACTCGAGAAATGGAGTAGAAACAGAGGTGAAAAGTTGGGAAAATCTTAAAATTGAAAATAAATAAATAAATAAAAGAAATAAAAAGGAGTTTAGGAAGATTGTTTGTTGTTTGATGATAAATGGGAGCTATAATTTGTTTGTTGGGAAATAGAGTGCCAAGAGCAAGTAGTCATGTGACGTGACAGTTTCCTAACATTACAAAGATATTAAAATTATAGTCCAACGTATTATACGGGTATGAAATTATGCTCAAAATCAAAAAACTAGGAGGAGGCGCTGAGTGAAGGAGGAGAAGCCCACTGCCCATAATGGGTAGGGCGCTGACTTCCAAAACCTGATGACGCAATCCACAGCGCCACAATGGTCACTTTGCTTTGTTTGCGCCTCTGCTTCTTCCATCGCCGCCCATTGATGCAACCTTCAGGTCTAGCAAGAGAGAGAGAGAGAGAGAGAGAGGAGGTCGTCTTCTTCGCAGAGTCTCTCTCGTGAATATAACCACCATTTTTCAATTGTGGGGAATTGAACCTCTCAGAACAGCAGAAGAAACTGACCTCTCTCTCTCTCTCTCATTTTTGAAACCACGTAAAAAGTAAACCTAATGATAATTTAAAATGAAAAAACACAGTCGGTTAAAGCTGTGAATATATTAGGTTTCTTAAAAGATCAGAAAAGCAAGAGAAGAATTCTACCTTTAGGGCTTCTTTTGTGAGTGGTTTGTGTTTTACTTTAAACCTGTTTAGCTTTAAGATGATCATTTGGGTTAGATGTTCATTTCATCTGTATAAAGAGAGCAAAGATGTTATAAAATCCAATTCAAATTGACTTGGCCCACCCGAAGTTTTCCGTCTATTAATATCTCTTCCTCATCCCTCCATCCCCATCTCTCTGGTTGAAACGATTCTTCTTGTGAGAGAGAATTAAGAAAGATAGAGCGAGAGAGTTGGAAGGTTTGAGAGAGAAGGAGAGATTTAGAGAGAGAAAGAGTGCTCTCCATGGGAGTATCTCTAAGCTGTAAGCTCACGTGAACAGGGTTTTGTCGATTGATTCTAATCATTATCAGTTTCATATTTCATGATGTTTGATTCGAAGAACACAGAAAGACGGCCTGAGACAAATCTGCTCGTCGATCTTCTTCTCCTTTCGGTTTTTTTAAAAGACCCAGAAAATTTCAATTCCAACCTCGAAAAACAAGCACCTCAATTTTCATATCCAACCATTAGAGACGTAATAGCAGAAGCTAAATCACTCTTCCACCTTGCTATTCCCATAGCTCTTACTGCTCTTATTCTCTACTCTCGTTCTATCATTTCCATGCTTTTTCTCGGCCATCTCGGTGATATGGAGCTCGCCGGCGGCTCCCTCGCCATTGCCTTTGCCAATATATCCGGCTACTCCGTCCTCTCCGGGCTGGGCTTAGGCATGGAGCCTCTCTGCTCGCAGGCCTTTGGAGCTAACCGGTTAAAGGTTTTATCTTTGACCCTTCATCGGACTGTAATTTTTCTTCTTCTTTCCTCCATACCCATTGCTTTTCTCTGGTTAAACATGACGAAAATCCTTCTGTTTTTACACCAAGATCCGAATATAACCCGAATAGCTCAGACTTATTTGATTTTCTCTCTTCCGGACCTTTTTGCCAACTCCTTCATTCATCCAATCCGCATTTACCTTCGCGCTCAGGGTATCACCCACCCAGTAACTCTAGCATCGCTAGCCGGAACTTTCTTCCACTTACCAATGACCTTCCTAATGGTTCGTCACTTCCGGCTAGGGGTGTCTGGCATCGCCGTCGCTGGAGCTGCAACGAACTTTGTCGTATTGACTTTCCTTGTTTTCTACGTTTGGATTTTCGGCTTACACGTTCCAACGTGGACACCGCCTGGAAGAGAGTCATTGACCGGGTGGAAGCCGCTGCTTCGGCTGGCAGCTCCGAGTTGCGTCTCCGTCTGCCTAGAATGGTGGTGGTACGAGATAATGATCGTTTTATGTGGGTTGTTAGTAGACCCGAAAGCTTCAGTAGCTTCAATGGGGGTGCTGATCCAAACGACATCGTTGATATACGTTTTTCCGTCGTCGCTAGGGCTCGCCGTCTCTACCCGCGTAGGAAACGAGCTCGGCGCCGATCGTCCTCTCCGGGCAAAACTGTCCGCTGTGGTGGCGGTGTTTGTTGCGGCCACGATGGGCCTATCAGCTATGACGTTTGCCACAGCGATGAGGTATAAGTGGGCCCAGATGTTTACCAATGATTTAGAGATCCTACGGCTGACGTCTTCCGCTTTGCCGATCCTAGGGCTGTGCGAGCTCGGGAACTGTCCGCAGACCGTTGGATGTGGGGTTCTCAGAGGGAGTGCTCGGCCGTCCACCGCTGCAAAGTTAAACCTGAGCGCATTCTACCTCGTTGGCATGCCCGTTGCTATTGGGCTCGGGTTCGGCCTCGGGTTCGGGTTCTGTGGGCTCTGGGTTGGCCTGTTGTCAGCCCAAGTTTGCTGCGCTGGGCTAATGCTGTATGTGGTGGGGTCCACTGACTGGGAGTTACAAGCCAGAAGGTCGTCTGTTTTGACCAGCGCAGGTTCAGAGGGAGGAGACAGTAGAAGAAAGGTTGAAGAAGATGAAGCAAAAGAAGAACAGGATTCATTGATTTCTTCTGCTTTGTGAATTCTTCATATCAAATTAAATTCAAAAAACAAAAAAAAAAAAAAGAAGATCTTCTCTTGTAATTTCTCTTCTCCTGTTCATCTTTTCTGGGTTTTCTGTTTGATTGTCAAGTGTCGACCGGGTTGGAAGCTTGTTTTTTAATTGGATTGACGACCAAAACCTTCCATCCATACACTATCATGTGACAGTCGCCAAGATATATTGATTATTAATCTTGATGCTCCTTGAGTCATGTCAGTACATCACTTTGTGTTTTAAGAAATGCAAAATTCAACTTTTTTCCCACTTTTTTTTTTTTTTTATTCATTTTCAACTGCATATTCGGCATTTTCCACTCGAGTTTCAAAAATAATTCATGTGCCAGTTCGGTCTAGGAAGACAAGAACTATCTGAGATTCTGTTGTTTGGGAAGCACATCCCATAACATTAAGGGTGCACAATCCCATGAGAGAATGAAATGTAAATAGAGTTTTCTTCTCTATCTAATATAATATAATGTGTTTTGAGTTAAGGGAAAATAACACCGCAGACCTTATAGTTGGCCGTCAATGACAAGTCAAACCCTGGAGAATATTTTTTAACAACTAAAACCCTAAAATTTAGGAAAATCTCAGTCACGATTTCCATTGAGGTTAATGCCTCGATTTCTACTCTGTCAAGCGCCATCGAAGGGAGACAAAGGACGTCAAGCTCCGTCCGTTCCAACGGTTTGAAGAAGATGGACGATGAAGGACGATGGCAGAGACGAAGCTGGAATCATCCAAAGGCGACGGACGGACGATATTCACTATCCGTTAGATTGAGCGAAGGATGTCTCTCGTCTGGATCGACCGCCAGAATTGAATCTGACGTCTTTCAGAGACGAAGACGGACGACAATTTTTGACCATAGGATCGACCTACGGAGTAGAATTGGAAATTCTACAATTTACTCAAAAAAAAAACTTCTTTTAAAAAATTCATTAAATAGAAAAAAAAAAAAATATTAAAAATACGAGAAAATAGAGAGCGGAGAGAACGTGGAAGGAACAGTTAAAAGGGAAGAGGAGGAGCCAAGGGGGGGTGATGTCTCAAATATTCAGACATGTTTGGTCGTTTTCTCACTTGGTAGACGAAAACCCTAATTAGATAAGGAGACACTGCCACTTGTCACCATCACATCACATCACATCACTGTCTCTCTCTTCCCTAGAGAGAGAAAGAGCCAATAATGTTGACTGCCTCTTTCCAAGGTATAGCCTACTTTTGTCCTCTCCTCAGGGACGGTGATGATCAGTATTATTATACGTATTTCCTTAAAAAACAAAAACTCACATGAACAAATTTAAATAATTTACTCGTTTGAAGTTGCAAATGTTTAGTATTTATAATTTAATTAGGGTAAAGTATAATCATCGTTATTTAATATATTCGCAATAATATTCACTAATTAAAATTTATTATTTATTAATTTTATCTCTTTCGTTAATCATGAACAGTACTGATTAGAAATATTTTCAGAAAATAATGTTCTTAGCGATTCTCCTTAGACAGAATATCATTTTTCATTTACTCAAGTTTTTTAACTTGATTTATAATATCTCTGTTGATTTCTAATTCGATTCAATTTTGCCAATCTTTCCTTAAGTGATTTCATATTATATAGATAAATTGACAGTAAAATCTAAATTATTGATCGCAAGAGTTTGAAATATAGATAGAAATTACTGGAGGGTTTACAGATTGAGTTAAAACATCTTATTTAATAGAAAACAGGGTACATACGTTCTGGATTTAATAAATAAATTGATAGCAAAGTTTAAATTAATGATGACAATGAGATTGAGACTCAATTTATCAAAAAATATAGTTAAAACTCTAATCAATGAATGATCTCAAACTTTAGGGTTTGAATTACACTTAACCTTGATTATAGTTAGTATTATTTTAAACCTAAGATCGAAGATCTTAAACATTAAATTTCGTTGATGCAGGTAAATATAACATTTCTGGGTCCAAATGTTGTCTTCATATGCTCTTTTTTTCACTTGCTTACACAACAAAACGTCTGTTTTAAGATCATTAAATATAGACGTCCCTAGATATGAACAAGAGAACAGATACAGCAGTAATTATACATAAACCAAACTACCTCTTTCAAAACATAAATCTACCAAAAAAAAACAGATGACTCTAATCTGATTTTGGGCTACAGAGAGGCCGCCATTAGAGCTTCACCTCTCCCTTTTTCTTCTTTTTTAAGGTTTGAATCAATTTCCAGACCCTTCAAAAGGGTTGCAGCCTGCGTCTCTTCTGTTGTTATCAACTATGATTTTTTAATAGAACTGGTTGCAGTTTTAAATACTCATTTGATTCCTGTTTTTTTAGTCTTCTGTTCTTGTCAAGCCTTTAATGATTTAGACTGTATAAAACCGACAACTCAATGTAGAAATTATGTAAATGCATGCATATAGCCGTCCCTTTTTTGCTCGAAAAGACAATGGAACAATTATTTTTTTTTTTATTGAAAATTCAAATTTTGGGCCATGAATGCAATTATTTTAATAATTATAGGTTGTTTGATGATGAACAACATATTTGAAATGAGTGATGTTCATTTATATTCGTAAATATTCATCGTTAATTAAAGAATAATTCTAGAGAGAGAATGTCATGTCCTCTTCCTATTTTTTTGGTCTGGAAAAAAATAAGACAGTTTATATTGTTTTTATCCCTACTCCAACTTGTTTTTCACTGTCGTCTGTTCTGTTTTCCAGGCGTCGTCTTTGCCGAGATTTGTACAGTCACTGCTCAGAGAGATTTGGATAACGATGGAGAAGATAACGTGAGAAGGGAAAACAACAACGACCCACGAAAGTAGATGGAAAAAGGGTGAAACCCTTTTCTTCCACTAGATGTTTAAAAATGGCTGGTTTTGCTTAAAACAGACAAAACTTTCTTCTGTGTGCTTTTCATTTCAGAGCTTCCATGGCCATGGAATCTATTCTTAGAGCTTGGGATGGGGCCTCTTTTCAGTGCTGTTATTGTTCTTTTGCTTGTCTCCTTTATCCAAATCATAGGCCTTGGAAAGAAAGAAACAACAACAACAAGATAAGACGTGAAAGAAAAGAAAATACTAGAGAATTAGGTTTGTGAATATGAATTCCTTATTTTTCATCTTCCTTTTTTATTTTCTCCTTCTTTGTTTCTGATGTGAAAACCCATCTTTTGAAATCAAGAATGCCAACGGGGCTAGCAAATATCATGATAATTATGTATTAGCACATGCTTGAAAAAAATGAAACAGATTAATACGTAAATAGAGTTCTCTTCTTGACATTATTCATTTTCACGTCAGATATAAAACAAATTTATTGTGTTTCTTAATGCAAATCAAACAACACGTTACTCTGCTCACATAACCTCCGTCCATTTTGAGTTGAATAAATCTATCCCTTTGATTTTGAATATTTTTATGTTGATATATTAATGTGTTTTGTGTTATTAGTTTCTATATTTGACCATGTCTTTTGTATTGAAACGTTGATACAATAACAATTAATATGTAAAACCAGCTATTTTAATTAATTAATTTTTCAAGTAAGATATTTTTTTGCGATATTCAAAGTTAATTTTTTTGTTGTGTTGATTTGATTGATGGAATTGTTATTTTTTGGTCACGTGTACAATTTTCCATTAATTGGTCACATTAGCAATGAGTGTTACCGCTTGGTTTGAAATATGATAAAATATCGCGAAGTGGACTTTTTATGTTTAGATTTTGGATGAATTAAAATTTAAAAAATTTATTTGATACATATAATATTATATATATTAAAAATAAAATAAAGTTTCTTTTTATTAAAAGGATGGTTGATCGAAGAAAAGATAGAGAGCGAGAGAGAGGGAGAGAGCTGAGGAGGAGAGGTTTCACCGTTCTTCCGTCTAATCCGAGCCTCTAGCATACCATTCTTCAAGTTTTGTAAAGATTATCTAAGCATACCTCGATTTCTAACTCTCATTTTCTCTTTTAAATTTCTATTTATTTTGGATTTATATTTCGAGATTGGAAACTTGAGATATTATATTGTTTTTTTGTCATTTATTGGTTGATTTAAAGTTTATGCTGAATTTTGGTGTCGAATAAAGATGAAAAACAGTGAAAGGGACACATTTTGGTTGTTGCTTTGTGTTGGAAGTGTCGCCCTTGGTTGATCGTTGTTTGTGTCCGATTGGTTGCGGGAGTGACCAATTAAATTGACAAAAAAAAAATAGGGATTGGGTGTCCGCAGTAAGATTCTGGGCATCCGAATTAGTTGTTAGTGGTAGGACCCTAAGCGTCCTTGCAAGTTGTCCGCAGCAGACCTTGGGAGTCCATGATAGGGTCCGAATGATAGCTGCAGAGCCCAAGTTGACAGCTACACGGTCTGGATAGCAGCAATAAAGACCCATTTATCAGTTTCATTGGTTTGGGTTCCTAGTCCTGGTATATGATCATTCACTCTTTTTCCTAGTGTTGGTAGAGAGATTCCTGACATTTTGTTTATTATAGTTTTCGACTATTTCACTGACTTTGAACCTATTCCTGAGAATAGTGATCTCGTTGGTAAGAAGAGTAGTTCTCGTCGATGTAAAGATTTTATACTATACTGCATTGTATCATGGTTTTTAAAACTCTATTTTTGTGAGTTATCATATGAGAACTAGCGTATTCTGTTTTATAGCACATCTATTTTTATATTACATGTATGCTATTTTTACACTCTTACCTTATGCGTGCATGATATTTCATTATATCGTTATATGTGCATTGGTCGACAAACCTCCTATTGTTTTGGACGATTTTGGTGTCAAAACAACATGAGGTTATCCTTATACACCTTCTGTTGTGTGAAAATGTTTGTTTGTTAGACACAATTAGGTAATAGGACGGAGATGACGCATCCTTGAGTTTGAATCTCTAAACTTGGCCGGAGTGTTTGTTTATACTATCGATTCACATTTGACTGGTTTTCAAACAATACTTTCTTTCCGCCTCATGTGACTGACGGGATCTTTGAATCGTTGTCATTTCCTACCTGCCTTGTGGGCAATGGTCGTGTTGGGGTCTATGAGATGCCTCTTTTTCACTGAGAATTTTTCCTACAAAAAATGGTGAAGGTTTATTTGAATATAAATGCTTATGTATGCTGCAATGTTTTTGATACTACCTTACTTGTGGCTCGTGGAGCCAGTTTTTTTAAAATGTAAAAAAGTTTGATGAATGTAAATCCATACACAATATCTTATTTGACTCATGGTTTTAGAATGAAATGATAAAACCAATTTTCTCATACACTGCATATAGTATGAGTTTTCTACTCAGTTAGTCACTCATTTCAAACGACCCCCTCATTCCTAGGTAAGAATTGATGCAGTCAACACTACTGATTAGAGTGAAGGCATTCCCATTTTCTTATTTTTACTTGTGTGTTTTATTTTCATTCCTTAGTGAGAGTTTTTCCTTGAGTTTGTATAAAATTTGTATGATATTGGATGTTTGTGTTCATGCACAACATTTTAATTTGCTACACTATTATTCTCATGATCAATTTGTGGAACTCAACCCATTTCGTGTGGGTTATATCTTTGTTTCATGGTAAGTCTTCCATCATCAAACCAAGTCTTGAGCTAGGTGTTAGCCTATAGATATTATGCTTAATTGTTTTGATGATAAATGTTTTAATTTAATTATAAGTTGTTTAACATTTGGATATTATTATTATTATCATTTAGTTTATAATTATTTTTCATTGAAAATACCTCTTAACAATGATATTTATATGTTATAACATGTTTGTTTAAGTTCATATAACTAATTTTTAAGTTCTGGAACTTGAAAAGCAAAACATGGAGTCTAGGTCGACTTTGAACTAGAGGGTGGTCGACCAGATAGGCTGAAGAAGAGCCAATAGAGGGAAGCGGTCGACTAGACGTGAAGATAGGTCGATCAAGAAATGGACAGTGCCGAACGAATTTCTAAGATGTATAGAAGGGTCGACCAAAAATCTTACAGATTGCTCTGATTTTTTGAAGTAGTGGAAGCGGTCGACCAAAGTTTACAAAGTGATCAACCAAACCGATTGAACGCGCAACAGTAACATTCCAATTGTCGGTAGACTGAATTGAGGGTGGTTGATCGATTGAACTGCTGTTATAAATAAAGGCACTCCAAATTGTGGAACCAAGGAATAGAAACCATAGCGAAACTCTGCCAAATTTTATCCACAATACTTCTCTTCTAGAATTGAGTGCGTAGGCCTAACTCTCTCAATCTTTAACTCGAGAGTTTATATCTTTGAGAGTTAGACATTCAATTGTAATTCTCTTTTTTCCTCTTGTACTTAAACGATGATTAAAAGGGTGACGTCCCTTGAATAGCTACTTTAAAGGTTTTATTGGCCCCCGTGAAGCCAGTCACCACTAACCGGGGAGGTTGGTGATTAAAGATCTCCAATTGGGAAACTTAGAGCACGGACGTAGGCGGACTTGCCAAACCGCGTGAACAAATTGTTTGCATCTCTCTTCCATTATCTCTTTATTTTTATGTATGTGTTGATAGCATATTAGAATTAAATCACTTAGGGAATAAAGTTTTAGTTCACCCCAAACACACCATCTATGATTGTCCAAAAGCAAAGATGACAAGGACCTCTAAGAAGAAGACATTCAATGTCACTTGGGACGATAGCAATGAGGATTCATCTTCCGAAATTAAAGTATCCAATTTTTGTTTCATGGCCAAGGAAGACAAGATACACAATTTATCTTGCGACTTAAATAATAATATTGATGATAATGATAAATTGTTTGATACCTTTAATGAATTATTTGATCAATTCAATATGTTTAAACGTAAATATAATTTGTTGAAAAAGGAGAATAACAATTTGATGAAAGAGCATGATAAAATGGTTAAATTTTTTTAAAATCAAATTGTTGAATTGAAAAACATGACAATAATTTAGTTGTTACTATTAAATCTTTTAAATTTGATATTTGTGAATTGAAAGCTAATAACAATGATTTGAACTCTATTGTGCTTAAATTCACAAATGGTAGCAAAAATATGAGCATGCTTTTATGAAAGCAAAATATTACATTTGATAAAGCCGGAATAGACAATCAACCCTTTACAAAGAAGAAAAATTATGAGAATTTCTTTGGTTTTCCATTTATTTATAATGCATGTAATTGTATAGAGCATAAATTATATTGTTGTCCATTGAAATCAAATGCCAAAATGATTAGTTCTAAACTTATTTGGGTTTTTAAAGAAACCATGCTTAAAACTCAATGACCCAAAAAGATTTGTGTTCCTAAGAATGACAATTAAGTTTTGTTTTAGGTTGGATGTTTTCCCATTAAAATTGAATGATTTTAGATTATATTTGAAGGGAGACTCCTAAGAGCATGATTTTAGTTTAATGTAATTGCTTAATTCTTTATTGCTCTTGTTTTGAATTAGATTCAATGTAGCATATTTTTTTGAATCATTGAACTTCAATATTTCTTAATAGGTATTGTTGAGTTCAAATTTTGATAATACAACAATTGCTTTCATAAAATGTGTTCATTAAATTCGTTTGTTGGTTATTTTGATGCTTTGAATTATCCCCATTGTTTTGAATTTATACATTGACATAGGGGAGAAGTAGTTTTAACTTGATTAACTGTTTTTATCAAAGATTAAATGTTTTCAATTGATATAAGTTGAATTATTTTTATTGGTATCAAGACTTGGATGTTTCTCCCAACAATTGGTATACTAAGGGGGGAAAATATAAGTGTTCTGTTTTGACTTTAATCTCCAACTATTATGTATGTTTAATTCCAAAGGGTGAGAGTTAATTTGATTGAATTGTTTTGTTTTAATCTATTCCCATGGATTTGAACTAATATATTGACAAAGGGGGAGAGACACTATGTGATATTAACTATTACTTCCCCATTGGTTTCTTTATTTTAACAAAGGAGAAGAAGTTAATATAAGTTGTTAGAAAAACATGTATAGCATAAATTAAAAAGGGAGATACATATGACATAAACTAAGGGGGAGAGATCAATTTATGCAAATACTATATGCACATGCTTAGGGGGAGAAATAAACAACTTATAATGTATTGTCATCATTAAAAATGGAGAGATCGTTAGCCTATAGATATTAGGCTTAATCGTTTTAATGATGAATGTTATAATTTAATTATAAGTTGTTTATAATTTGGATATAATTATTATTATTATTTAGTTTATAATTATTCTTCATTGGAAATACCTCTTAACTAGAGTATCTATATGTTCTAACATGTTTGGGACTTAAACACTTCAAGAAGTGTAAAACATGGAGTATAGGTCAACTTTGAACCAAATGGTGGTTGATCAGACAGGCTAAAGAAGAGCCAATATAGGGAAGCGGTGGACCGGAGAAGAGCAAACGGTCGACCGAAAATCTTACAAATTGCTCCGGTTTATTGAATGAGTGAAAGCGGTTTACCGGAGTTGACAAAGTGGTCGACTGATCCAACTGAACACGCAACGGTAACATTCCAACAGGCATTCGTTTTTAACTTGAATTGGTCGACCACTCAATTTTCTCTCGGTAGTCCGTCCCTTACTATATTTTTTATTATTACCCAATTCTCAAACACGATCAGTGCTTCATAAAAATTTACTTAAAACAGCAATACTCATTTATGGATAAAACCACATGATATTACACTAAAATCATTAAATTAGATATGTTATTCAAGAAATAGAGAATAGAATTTATTGAGGCACCTCAAAAGCCACGACCTAAAAAAGTCCACAACACAATATTAAGAAAAATGATCTTTGGAGACAATGAGACAACATGACCCAAGACTTGGATTTAAAAGCCTAAATTTAATTTAATTCTTAAAAGCCATAGAAGACTAGAGTCGAGTTTACATCACTGATCACAAAAATATAAACCACATTGTCTTAAAAGATTAAAAGCACACTCCTAAAGCTTACTAGCCAACAAATTGTATGTCACTTTCATGACCTAGTCTCACAATCATGTGTGACAATGTCTTGCATAATTTTAATTACCACCTAATGATATTGTCAAATTTCTAATCGTCATATCACATGAAGTTGACCATTTAATGCAACTCTAGGACTTTTGTGTTTGTTTTTTTAAATTGTCATACAATATTTAAATGTTCATTTATTTTGTTTGACTATGAAAATGTGACTCATGGTTCCTCTAGAGTCACATTTTTCATTTAATTCGTGACTCTTCGATGTGGAAGGGCCAGCTTAAATGGGAATAAAACCTATTTGAGGATGACCCTTTAATTAATCAAATTAAATTGGTAGCTTAAACATATCTAATTATTCTCTAAGATGTTTGACATTTTAAGTTGAATAATTCTTAAAAGGAAAATGAAGATCCAATGTATAATTCACAAATTTGTAGTAATCTTCTTCGATTGAGTTTTGATGGTTCTAATTGCTCGTTAGATCTATCGAACACGACAAAAGTTATTTTTTAATTTATAAACTTCAAACTTTTTTAAACGTAAATACATTGATGTTTGTTTATCGGTCTTACTATATAAAAGCAACAACTAGAGACTATACCTTCTCCAAAATGTTTGCTAAGTAAGAATTATTAAAAATTGGATTGACTAAAACTCGATTGAGCTCGGTCGACAAATGAGACTTTGACATTAATATCGTTATTTTTTTTTGTCGAGCTTTAAAAATGGTTGAACTCAATTTCACGTTGACAAAGTTTCACAACCATTGAGTTAAGTCCCCTTGTGTTTGCTTTTAACGAGTACGTCCCAATCGTCGATGAAAGAAACCCGAAACTGAATCTCTTACGAAAAAGCACAAAACAAGCAAAATGTTAGAGAGAGAGAGAGAGAGAGAGAGAGAGAGATGGTAATGGGAATTAGGGTTTGCCTTTGTTCTCCTTATGACCAACATGTCTAACCTTGATGTTCTTCACAATTTCTATTCCTTAAAAGGACACAAACATGTCTCCCTTTGGACATCACATGTCCTTCTCCTTCTGTTTAACCATGTTCTCTCCTCGGGACCATATATGAAATACTATCACCATAGTTTTTATCTGTGATGAATATAGTTATATGAAAACCAGATCATAAGAGGCCTGGCTCAAGATGCCGTGCATATAGTTGTCCTAGGGCCTACTTAAAATACAATTTTTTTGTCAACTGGACAATAATCGACACATGATTCTAGAATCTTTCATGTGGTGTCAGTTTTTGATGGATTAAGGGCTTGATTCTAATGAATACCCGATTTAACTCAAAAGAGAAGAACTAATTGCAATTCGATCTAATTAAGACTGAGTTTAGTTTAAAATGTTTGGGTTTCTTAATCATGGGTTTTTGAGCCCAATTGGATAGTACATTATTCATGGAAGTGGATCCCCATCCCCCATCTGACTGTCGGCTTCTACGTCATTTCCTATCCTGATTAACCAACCTTCAGAGAGGTCTCTGGTACTCTACCGGAATCAGGCAAAGGCTAGTCGGAGATCGTCAGACAAAGCCAACGGGTTGACCTGCCTTCATGATTACCAAGTTCAGATCCAGCGCAACCCCTATTGGGCCTAAAAAATTAATTGCAGGCTCAGCCTGGTGCGGGCATGGGCCGGCCCGCTAGTCACTTTGCCCAGGCTGATCCGGCACCGGCGGTCCCTTTCAAGATCAGGCTTCTCCGGACCATCAGCAACTTTAATTGATAGTATAATTAATAATCATCGCTTTAAAGTAGTTTCTTATCAGCACAATAATGATTAATTCCTTTCAACGTGCATAACAATGATTAAATTCATTCATCTACGCTAATCTGATCTGCTAGTCTAATTTGCCCCCTTTTCTGAAAACCTAATCTATGAATTTCAAGCTGCAGATCTGCATTTCTCATTTGAATACGTCTAAGACTGAATCGCTCATTTCATTTTCGGCAGGATGAATCATATCAGAGACAAATTCACAGTAAAATAGCAACGCCATAGCTAAAATCCATGTCCGTGCTAAATTTTATTCAAGATCAGGAGAGAACACAAGGTCGATCAGGAATATTTACATCTACTCACATTAGATCCGGATCTGACCATCGTCAAGCGGTGTTGACGATCTCAACCGTCTCCTCAAAGTTGGGATCCTTCGCATCAACAGTTTCCTTCTGGATCCCGATCTCAGCCAGAGAGAAACCATCGCCGGCCCAAGTGAACTTCCCTCCATGTCCTCCCTTCTTCGGCGAGCCGCTCATTCCGGTTGCCGATTTCCGATCCTTCCTCACCTCCGATTTGACGTTCGCTTTCGATCCCTTTCCAGAGTTCTTCATTCTCTCCCTCTGCCTCTCGCTCGCGCTCTCTCTCTCTATCTCTCTCTCTCTCTGTTGCTCTCCCACTCTATTTCCTTCTTATATATACAAGGGAGTTCCAGAATGTGCAACGACGTGATTCGACAGTCGCATTTGGATAAGAACGGCAAGGTCGTTAAAGTAATTGGCAATAGGAGATGTGACCACTTAACATTAAAGACAATTTAACTCCTAAACCTAGAACAAATAATTATTTAGGTCCTTAACAAAATTATAATTTATCAAATATTTTATATTTTCATCTTGTAATTATTATTTAATCTTTCTTTAACTAAAATCAGCCAGTCCTAGTTATGAACATCAGAATTACCCCACATAAAGATCTGGCTCAAACGTATCAGCAGAAGTGCACAATTCATACATGTATCAAAGAAAAAGCTTGTTAACAGGACATAATTTAAAGTCAATAAAAATACTACCCTCATTTTCACAATTAGTACGGGGTCAAAATGGGTCACAAAAATTACAGTATTGTTTGTTAAATCCCTTTATTAAAAGAATAACAATATATTTATTATTTATTCTTACTTGTTGATCTGTCAAACATTGATAGATACAATTAATGACTTATTTTAATAATTTATAATTTGTTATATTAATTGCACAAATTAGTGTTTGACACGTGGACAAGAAAGAAAGAATATAGAATAAATGCGACATTTCGATGAAAATGACTAAAAAGAATAAATATTCTAATTACAGAAACAATATAAGGAGGTTAAACAAACAAATAATCATTTGAAGTACCTAAAAAAACATTCTCAAATAGAACCTCAATCAGCCCTTAGAAGTTTCCATATCATATTTCTTTAAACATCCACCACAAGTTGATACCCAGAAATCAGGAGAGAGAGAGATAGAGAGAGAACCAAAATGCCCAGAAAACAGAAATCATAAATAACTTCAGTGTCGTAAAGTAGAGAGAGATACCTTTTGTAAATCATCACAAACCTCAGTTCAAAAGAGGAAAAGAGCAAAATAGCACAAACAAGATCACGAGCATCACTTCTCAATCACCACAACTATTTCTCATAATTCTCAGTCTTAGTACTCTTTTCTGCAACCAAACATCCAAAATCACCATTCAGTATGTGCAAGTTCATAACATTCCGAGTAGATATTCCAAGATAAATCAAATCAGCATACCGTACAACTAGAGATTCTGCTCGATGATATAGTCTCCAAGCCTTTCGACAATCATGTTGCATTGACCAGGAGTCATTGGCTCATCATATATACCAATGATCAAGGCCAAACCTGTCTTTTTAACTGTAACACCACCAGGGCCCTGGGAAAATGAGTAATCAAGTCAAAATACTAAAACTGATTCAGGTATTCTACTAAATCTAATGACCCTATATGAGTTTTATTTACTGGGGAAGAAGAAGAAGAAGATATGATATCAAGACTCAACAAAATGTTTACAAATGGATTAACTTAATGTTGGAGAGTTGATGATCCACACTGACTAATGTCCAGAGTCTAATAGATTATACAAATGTGGGTGACCCAATCAGCTCAGCTTAACTTTTTTTTGCTATGCGGCCTTGATCATGAGGTATCAGAGCAAGCTATCCTCGTAGCCTTCCAGTTGTCGATGAGATTTACCTAGTTGAGGAGATATGCTAATAACGGAAGTGTTTAATGAAGGGATGTTTTCCCACACTGACTACATAGGTTAGTATTCACTTCGCTCAATCAATTTAAGCTACATATCCCATCATCACTAACATAGACTTTTATAAGAGACGACAGAGGTCAAAGAATTTAAATTCTCAAGCGCTGTGCCTTCATCAACAATTTCACCTACCGCTTAGATTTAGCTTGTTGACGCAATAAGCTAACAATATGAAAGTGTATAATGTATGGGCGTTGGTCCATGATGAACAAATTTTCAGAGTTCTATAAGCTATATATGTATGGACCACTACACTCAATCAACATAAGCTATTAGCAGTTTATGTCCCTTCATTTCATCATATATATAAGACTTTTATAGGAGAGAACAAAGTTTGAAGGGCCCTAATGCTGAAGTTTAGATCAGATGATCGAAAGAAAATAGTAATCTTTGAATTAAAGAACATGTTAATGATTTCAATCAAGAGTAAGATCAACAATCAAAATTAGATAAAAGATCATCACCTTCTTCCCACGTATGACAGCTCCAGGCTCGCCTTGGATCACCATATATTTTGCCCCTCCGAGGTACAAGCCAGTTGGAGCTAGTGTTCCAGGCTCAGCAAAGTCAGTCATAATCCCACTTATTTCTTCAGACTTCAACTACATCAGTGTGACAGAAGAATAACAGCAAGGTTTAACACAAAAATATTTAAGATGACAAAACACAAGAAGATCAGGTCCAAAATTGGAGCCATTAAAAAAAACTCAACAAATTAATCATTTATCATATCCTACATCGCCACTTCAAGAAAATCATCAATAATTCAAATGTATTACCATCATATGATGTAGTATTAGTCAAATCCACGAATTCAAACTGATGATATACATATATTACGCATATTCAGCACAAAATCCTCTAATTACAAAAATCGTGGAAAAGAAAACACGCAATATAATTTTATTTTTTGATAAACACCATATATGCATTGGATTGTTAGCTAAATAACTGTTAAAGAAATCGTACTGAGCGAAAAATTAGAAGTAAATCCATAGAGTAGACTGCATAATTCGCAGTTACAATATTACAATCAACTGCACTCCAAAAGGTCAAGCTAGGGAAAACCTAGAAATGATAAGACAATAGGGATTTCAAATGAATATCACAATCTATGCATAGATTAAGGATACAGTCCAACAAAGCGAAAAACAAGTACATGAAGTAAGATCCAAAAATATCGAATCGAACAACACACGATGGCAGCAGAAGATTAAACCCAGTACTGAAATAAAGTCAACCAAAGTAACCATCTACGTAATTTTACGAAATAAGATCTCAAATTAAAAATCAAATCCATCAACTCAATAACTCTCCCAAATCAAACGAAACCAGATAAGCAAATGTAAAACCTGAGGGAAGGTGGAGCTCTGGGCCCAAACGCTCCCGTCATGGCCGATGATTGCAGCTGCAGTGAGTTGATTTCCTTCGATGTCGCACATCAGATGTTCATCGACATATGTTTGCCAAGACATCTTCCTCTTCTTCTCAGATTTGACTAGATTTCGTTCAGACTCTCTGAAATTCTTTGAAGGTTTTCGGTCGGCAGTGAGAAGATGAGATTTTCACTGGCACCTCTGCTCTCCTCTCTAGTTTCTTCTACCAAGGAATAGCGTTGAAATAGCGAGGATTTTTCCATTTAAATAATCGTCTCTAAATGTGAATTTACTATAGTAGCCCTGCATTTCTATCTAACAATAACAATTCCTTAATTCATTTTCTAAAATTATTATTTTGATGTTATTATTGTAAATTATTTATAATATATAGTTTGTCACGCAATAATTTAAAAAAATTTATAAAAAATTTTCCTTTGTTGAAAACTTTATTGTAGTTAAATGATTCATTTAAAACATTAAGTTGTGCCACAAATGTAGTAAAAGATGTTAAATTGGAGGAAAATCCAACTTTATATTATTGTAAACTAGTTGTGTTCTTATTTATAAAGTTATATTCAACTATTTAAATCTAACAAACACAATTACATGTACAATTAATTTTCGACAATCAACTACGTATAAATGATACGATATTGTGGAGTCCCCTAGTACTTATCGTATAATATTGTCTGCTTTATGGCGAAATCCGCACAAATTTGTTATTGGTATTAGCCCAAAATGCCAAAATTTGTTATATTAGGTAAGGAATAAAACTCTACTTATAAACTAGTTACTTTTCACTCTTCTAAACGATGTGGGATTATGCACCCCCACTGGTATGGGCTGAGCCCTCACAATTAATAGTATCTTGGGTCGTCCTTGCCTTCACAAGACAGATTGTCATAGTCTCCTTTATTTGGGATCCGACGTCCTTGTTGGCCACACTTTCGGTGGGGAATTGATTCTGATATCATTTGTGGAGTCCCCCAGTGCTCTTACTACAATATTATCCACTTTGAGCTGAATTTCGCACAGTTTTGTTTTTAGGGCTACCTCAAAACGCATTGCACTAGGCAGAGAGGAAAACTCTACTTATAAAATATTTATTTTTTACTCTCCCAAGCGATGAGAGATTGTGCACCCCCACAGATATGGGTTGAGCTCTCATAATCAACAGTATCTTGAGTCGTCTTTAACTTCACAGGACAGGGTGCTCCATATATTATACTAACTTCTAATAAATTATGCATAATTATTCATATATGTACTAGATTAATTAGACAATAAAGTTGTTAACATTAATATATTTTGCTAATTTTTTTAAAAAAAAATATTAATCAAATCATGGTTAGACTCATGATTAATATAGGAAGATTAGAATAGTATTTATTAATTTAAAGCCAATAATTTAGTTTTTTTTTTCATTATTATAAAATATTAAGAGAAAATATTAAGAATGTTTTGTGGCATTGCACGCATTTCAGCTCATTCCAAAACATAATTCGGATAATCAAACTCTAACACAAAATTTACACTTGGGACCATAATCTTAGTTTTTTTCTTGTGGTAAAATTAAGAGTGAATTTTATTAAATAATAAGAAAATAATGAAGTAGTTCAATTAAAAGCAATATGTTTGTGCTTTCTATCTGTGAACATCCCTACCAATGACATGCTTTTTCTTTTCTTCTTTAATACTCCTAATTATTGCACTAAAGCCATATTATTGCTGTAATCACTCCATCCATGTCTGTCTTTCCGGGCATTAATTGAGTGAGTATTGCTTCCACCGCTGTCTGCAGAAAGAAAAAAGAGGAAGAAGGGTTGATGACAGCATATTCTTTTGTGATAAGTGTTGATATGGACATAGCTTCTTATTTGGTCCAAACGATCACCCAGAAAGATCAACCTTCTTCTGCGTTGGAGACCAGTCATTCCAAATGAATAAATTTTGAGAACCCATCCACTTAAATGTGGAGAAGAATCCTAAGAGCTGGCTTCAAGAATCTTTACTTATAATCTCCAATGTTTCAGACTTGTTAGAGTTCAGTATGATTCGAAATCTAGTTGGGCCGGGTTGAGCCCATATCCAATATTAAAGTTATTTATTTTCTTTACATATTGATATTTGAGTCGCAAAACTCATTATACCTTGATTTCTGATAGGTGATTTCTCCTCTGCCCGTAGTTTTTTTTCGTTAGGGTTTTTCACGTAAATCTTAGTGTCCCTGCTTCTGCAGTTTTCTTTTCTGTTTCGCGTTCGATTCTCAACACAACCAACATTGGGTGGTTCCCAAGTTTTACTCATAATAGATGTTTTATTTATTATAATTGATTATACATTTCATTGCTTTTAAAATATATCATATACTGCCCCATGAATGAGGTCATTTCTTGTGGTACACATACTATCTATGCATTTGATCTATGCGCAATTTTTACGGGATAGTTTATGATGTTGTGTTCCGAATGAAAATCTATGCATTTGATCATGGTAATTGTTGTTATGTCATGATATTCTTGATGATAGTTTTCTCCCTTTTACACGTACAATTCAGTGTCCGTGAGTGACTTCTTTTTTCACTAATATTTTTATATTGTCATAGAAATAATATTATTTTATTAGTTACTACAGTATAGTATAATGATTTATTTGTGGTCCCACCGATGTTTTGATGAACCTGATTTTGATGAGCGATTCTATTACCTGTATGTACAAACTATTTTAAAATACTGATTGTACAGTCAACTCACTTCAAATGAATACTTACTTTTGAGGTTTTAGACGAAGTGTGAGCTCGATTTCATTTTATTTAGTTTCCTTTTACTTTGAATGACTTTGTCGGTAAAACTTATTTATATTTTCTGTTTTAACTTTTCATTTCTTTTGAGATTATGAAACCCTTTATCAAAAATGAAGTAGTGAGAAACAAGCTCGGATTTTTTTCAATTGAAAAAAATTTGGTTATTCACAGACTAACTGTACCTACCGTTTCTTTTTTGGCGTCAATAAATCGGAATTATAAAGCTATGACACAATCAAACTCAAACGAACATAATGTTAAACTAAATTGTACCAGTCTCTATTGGAGATTATTACTCATTTTTGTACTTGTTGTTTTGTACAACTCTATCATGGTGTGCATTTTTGTACAAATTATTTTATTTTGGACTTTTATTATTATATATCATGATGTCACTATTAAACTAATATATTAAGTCCAATGTTTAAGGGCTTGGCTTCTTTGATGAATTATTTTGTTTGTAAGGCTTTTCCTGCAACAATTAATCTACCTAAGATCAGATGGTCAAATTCCACCAAAGGTTAGATCGTTAGTCTCATGTATATCGTGGGTGTCATAACAAAAAAGACCCATAAAAATCAAGTCTTCAATACCTTGTAGAAGGTTCCAAAACATGCGTGGAAGCCACTCCCTTTTTATGAACACAATGTGTCAAGACCTTTATGCAACCGGCACCAAATCTTCGCCCTTTGTTAGCATAGAGCCTTCGAAGTAACAAAGCCTTCCGGGGTGGAACGAAAGGTGCAAATTAGACATCGATCCATTCGATCTTCCTCGAAATGTCGTGCCCGTCGACAAAAAAGGTGAGGAAGGTGAAGGCCAACCACAGGCCAAGGCCATGGAAGATCAAATGCCTACAGCCCATCTTGCCTCGCCAAACTATCTCTCAATGGCTTCTACCCCATCTGAAAAGTGTAAAACTATGTGATGGTATATTTACAAAATGTCACACTTTATGATATATTGACATAGAATATTTTTATAATATGATATTACAGTAAAGGAACATGAAAGTTTAGACATAATTTACGCCAGACATATGGTTTGATTTTCATATCATGTCGGTCGGGTGATGGGGCCAATTTATTTAAGAAGTTGAAGAAGGATGAGATCAATGACCTTGAATCCTCGAAGGGGTGAGATTTCCACGTGGACAAATCATCTCCAAGCACGTGCATAGCAGGCTGTCTGCATGAGTCTGACAATAGAATAATTTGTCTGGTTTAGAAAAACTTGAACCAAAGTTTGATGTAAGTTGTTGTGATGTCAAACATTGTTGTTGCAGCAATAGTCTTTTGCCTCTCCTTCTCATAGCTTTCAAATATCGAAGAAGAAAGAAACATTTGATCATTTATCTTTTTCGTATTTATCAAAATAACCTTCAAATTATCATCTTTTAACAAATCAATTATTTTCAAGCGTCCACAGTTCTACTGCAGGAGTCTGCATTCACGTCCGGTCACAAAATTGGTTTCAAAACCGAGCGTCTATGGCCTCGCGATCGAGTGTTAATGTTCATGTATACGCGTATGAGACATCAAGACTAGTGTGTCCGCGTTTATATCCAAACATTTGCAGTCAAAATTGGTTTCAAAATTAAGCATATGCAACAATTATCAATAAATTTCATGTAATTTCTTTTTACATACGTCTAAGGACATATTAATCAAAGTAAACTCGACTTGTTAATTAATAAACAATAACTAAATGATCGAAATAAAACTATATTAGTTAAAACCCTAAAATTGACCAACAATTACCAATAATTTATTCAAATTATGTTACTTTATTACAATTATTTCCTTATTCTAATTATGTTAATTTATTATTATTAATTTCTTTAATTTAATTAGGTAATTGATGAATCTATATAAATACAAGTTGGTTTGCATCAATCTACTTACAAGAATGATAACATGCAACATAACTCGTTCATACAAAAACGCACCGAGTGGAGGCAAGGCTCAATTCATAATGTCGTTTTTCTTGGCTTTGCTCGATATATTTGTGCATGCTTTAGCTAACTTTAATAATGCTTTTTAAAGATGTTGTCAAATGTAAAGAAGAAGGGTGCAACCAAAGAAATCCCCACGCTCCCGTCCTCCTTGATTGAGTCTGGTCCCTCCTCGTGTAAACTTTAATTGATCCACTTTTATCAACACCTTGTGATTTATCAATAGTTTTTAAGGATAACGACTATATTTAATCTTACAAATAAAATAAACGTTTATTTATTTTATAAATTAAAAAATAATCATTGAAAATATAAATTTATATAATAATCATTTATTTTATACAATTGCATCAATGAAAAGTTTTATACATTTGTCATTATACACAAGTTTCTTATACTTTATAAGAATGTTTTTTATAGGAATAATTATTGGTAATTAGTATGTTGTAATAATTGTAGAAAAAATAATTACTCTACAAAATTAATTATTGCAATAAATATGTCGAAACTTTCAATTCTCAAAGAAATAAGGTTGAGAAATTTATTTTGTATTATATTTCAGTAGAAAATATATATATATAATATATATACGTCATTCGGTACTCATATTACAATATTGTCTTTTTTGGCTGAATCTTATACGATTTTGTTCTTGGAATTAGCCTAAATCTCATTGTACTAGGTAGGGAGAGGAACCCTACTTATAAACCATATATTTTTTACTCGACCAAACGAGGTGAGATTGTCCACCCCTCCTGATATGGGTCGAACCCTCACATGAGTTATTCTGGGCATCACATGGCTACACACACACACACACACACACACACACACACACATATATATATATATATATATATATAGAGGAGGAAATATTTTTATTTCAAAACTAATTTTGTAAGCTAATGACTAGTATATTATTTTCATTCCAAAACAAATTTTCCTAATTACTTATTAAAAAAAGAAAAAAATATAGTTTTTATAACCTTGTTGGGTTTTAATAATTATATCGTTTTTCATAAGTATGTGGATGTCACGGGCATCTTATATTAAAAATTATACGAAATCGAGGGCTGAATTTACCATGAAAAGTGTTAGTTAAGTTTAGGACTCTCTATGTATTAAACTCTTATAATTTTGAAAATAAATTATTTGCAAAAAAAAACTTAATATTTTATTTCACCATAATATTATTTTTAAAAAAAAAGTAAATGAAAAAATTGAGGAAGAAAATCTAGTCGTACCTTAACAGCGTGGAGACAGCTTTAATCCAGCTGGCTGGACCTAATTGGGTCCCATTGCATATCTCCCAATATCTTTTCCCAGTCTCTTATTCCGTTATCTTGTACGGTGGCTCCGTTACTGCTCTGGCGGACTTTGCTATCATAGAAAAATGGTTATATTTATTTATAATTTTTTTTAATATTTCGAATTAATTATTCTTTTTTATTAAATATTTTAAAAGTAAAGTACAATTTCAATATTAATATTTGTGATTTTTTATAAATTATATTTTAAATTAATTTTTTGATAAATTAAATATCTATTATTTATTATCGTGCATATATTATGTTTTTTTTTTGTTTAATAATGTATTTTAAAATGATTTAAAATAATTTTTTTTTCATCGTTTTTTATCCAGCTAATTATTTTATTTTTCCACAAAAATTAAAAAACTTTAATTTAAAAATAATTTTTGACGTTGCAGTTAAATTAGTCCTGATATAAGGGAGAGTGGAGAGAGTAGTTCTTAGTTCCATGTGAGGCCATGAAGACACGTCGACAAAGCTCTGTATCATCTCTATCCCAGCTCCAACTTTACATGTCATCGATCCTCCCTCTCCGAAACTGAAACTAGGGTTACAGGTACGGAGGAAGAAGAAGACGATCACAATCGCCATGGATCCCTGTCCTTTCGTCCGCTTGATCATCGAGTCTCTCGCTCTGAAACCGCCACAGCCTACCAAACCAGCCGGCCCAGAAATCCACCCAGACACCTCCTCAACTCCGTGCTTCTGCAGGCTCCGAATCAAAAACTTCCCTCCCCAAACCGTTCTCCTCCCTCTCTGCGACTCTCCGACGAACTCCTCCGACTTCTCCACCGGGTTCCACCTGGACCCATCCACTCTCCGACGACTCTCCGGGAAGACCATTACTCTCCGCCTCTCCGTTTACACCGGCAGGATGGGTCGAACTTGTGGGGTGTTCTCCGGGAAATTGCTTGGCCGGGTACAGATCAGCATTGGCCTGCACGGCGCGGAGTCGAAGCACAAAGTGTTTCAGAACGGATGGGTGAAGCTAGGGAAGGACCTCGAAAAAGCGGCTCGACTCCACCTAGTGGTTCGCGCTGAACCGGATCCCCGATTCGTGTTCCAATTCGGCGGTGAACCGGAGTGTAGTCCTGTCGTTTTTCAGATCCAGGAGAATATAAGGCAACCCGTTTTCAGCTGCAAGTTCATGGCCGATCGGAATGCCAGAACCCGGTAAACTCACTTCTCCCCTTGGTGCACTTTAGTAAACAGCTCCTAAAAAGGCTAACTTAACCATATTAAATTACTCCATGATTTCATAATCTATTAAAATACATTATTACGTCATTATATATATATATATAATGTCAAAAAATAATAATCTTATACTAATGTATATTAGGGTGTGATTTGACATGTGGGATGTCAATTTGTAGTAGAAAGTTCACATGGCCAAGTTGGCTACCCTACGTACTTATCCTAATTTCTCTAGTCTCTTTCGTGCAGTTTCTTTCTTTGGTTTAATGGGTTGTTAATTTTAATAATAATACAATTTATTTTTTCTCTTTTATGCTATGCACATATTTAGATTGGAACACTAGCTACAACTTATAGTGTTAGGCTGGTCGATTTACATTCTTAGTGTAATATCAAACTCTTTTTTACATATATTTTCTTTACAAACTCTAACCTACATGGTCGGTCTTGTAATAACAACACAAGTTGTCTTCCCAGAGATATTTTTTCAACTGCATCATCCATGTTTTGAACTTCCTGATAAGGTATTTACCTATATCCCAAGATTTAACTATGAGTTTATTGCTCAGTAAGAAATAAAATAACTATGAAATGCTCGTGTTATGCAACTTAAACAAAACATGCAGTTTTGTTTCAGTCTTCCTTTACTTTTACCCTTACTTTTATTTTCACTTACCCATTTGGGCACTGGATGTATCACCGTACAAGGGAGAGTGACCCTCTTGATCCACTTTATGACAGCCATCTCGAACCTCATACATCACAACGTCTATTTACATTTATTCCATTACTTTCCATTTTTCTTTAGTTCTGCTTACTCATCCAGACACTTGAGGTATTATCGTACAAGAGAGAGTAACCCTCTTGATCCACTTTAGGACCGCCATCTCAAAACCTCATACCTCACAATGTTTATTACGTTTATTTTTATTCATTATCAGTCTATAGTATAAACATAAGCATAAAACATTTTTGTATTCTTTCTTGAAAACCATGATGCATGAACATGAATGCATACAATTCAACCTATCATGTAATAACAATATAACACGTCAACAAGTCAATGTAATCAACATATAACTATACACTATAATCAAATCAATCATCCTATCGCATTTATTCTTTAACATAGCATGTCAACACTACACAATCAACAATTTATCATTTTTAATGATCATTACTATCCCCATTTATTTCATAACATAATAACTATGGTGATAACATATAAACAATTATTTCATTTAGAATACCATCCTCATATAACATAGCATAGCCAACAATACCCTTTTTTCTTGTAATGCAAGCCAAAGAGGCCAAGACCACACAATATCTTTTTCCTTAAAGCTTTTATCACAACATCTTGCAAGTCTACTCCAATTGTCTTCTTGATCTTCAATACCTTAAATATGCCAATTTCCATATTAGCATTTACTCATGCACTAATGACTTAAATTATGTATAACTTAACTAAATCCCATAAAACCAAAAATGAGACTCAACCTACCTTGAGAAAAAACAGTAAACCTTGAGAACTTCTTCCTTCCAACTAAATTCTCACGAATTGAGCTTCAACCCAAAGGAAAATAGTTCCTATATAACATGGCAACTCTTTGTCCCCCTTAGCATTCCAATGCTAAGTAATCAATTTTCTTCCTCTTAAATCGTGACACATAATTTGTTTTCAGGAGACTTTTCGTGTTCCCGATTGACCGCACTTCAATTACCGGTCGACCACTACCGTATATTTTCACAAAACTGTACACTGAATATTTTTCCGCAGACGTTTATCCTTACACTGCGAACGCCTAGCTTTTTGTGAAAGTTTGTTTTACACTGTTCCGGTTGACCGCAACCTTGCTCTCAGTCAACCATATATCTACCTATGGCTCGATTATTCCAATCTGTCTCGAATCCGGTCGATCGCAAATCTAGCTCTGGTCGACTATAAAACTACTCGAGACCAACATCTTCTGCACTGCCCTTGGTCCAATCGACCACATTCGCAACATTGGTCAACCGTGATTCAACCCAAGGGTAATTTCAATAAATCCATATGTAATAAACCTCAAATCCTACTTTATTATCAATTAATTCATAACAATACACACCCTTTCCTATTACAACTCTACCAAATTAACAACCAATATCATCAACATCGTCATTATATAACTTTGTATTACTATGATAAAAATTTAGGATATTATACTTAGTTTAAACACATTTGAATAAAAAAAGCTTAAGCATGAATATTTAAGATCAAATCTATACGTGTTAGAGTTTGGTCTACAAATTTTATTATCTTGTTAAAAAATATGTGGTCAAACTATAAGGCTATGCTTACTTTTTAATATTATACTCTAAATTTATCTCATAATGTGATGCTCATTATTTGGCACATTTAATGTCTTATTTTAGTTATTTATAATTTATTTTAATTATTGTACTAATTAAATAATGACATATAAGATTCACGTTAAAAAATAAGATTATAGTGTAGAATTAGATAATAAACTTAATATTATTGATGTGATAAGTTGTTAAGAATTTATGGTGGCATGGATGTATGATATAGTTGCAAATATTAAGTTGTTTTTGTGGGGTAAGTATTTATGTACAAAATATATTGATTGATGGGATTTGGTTTGAAGAAACATATATTAATTGTTCATCTTCATTTATTTTGATTTGTATTATTGATTGATGAAAATTTCCAATATTTTGATTGCATTGAGAGTTTTGCATGAACTTATACAACGTAAACAGCAGCTTTTCTAACTCTTGATGGATCAAAACAGATATTTACAGTCAGATTTCAACAGCAACAATGGCGGATGGAAAAGATCATTCTCAAGGGAGAGAGAAAGACCGAGCAGAGAGAGAAAAGGGTGGACGATAATGATATACGACCTCTCCGGGTCGCCGGTGGCATCAGCCGCCATGATAACTCCCTTCGTCCCCTCGCCGGGGACTGACCGCGTCTCGCGCTCAAACGCCGGCGCATGGCTCATCCTCTGCCCCAACGGCTTTTCCCCGACCTCGTGGAAGCCATGGGGCCGCCTCGAAGCTTGGCGAGAGCGGGGGCCCTCAGACGGCCTCGGCTACAAGCTGGAGCTTGTTGCAGAAAATGGCATGATTACCATTGCGGAATCCACCATAAGCGTCAAAAACGGCGGCCGTTTCTCCATCGAGAGATCGCCTTTCTTCAAGGGTTTTGTGATGAATTCAACCGTAGAAGGCGAAGGAAGAACAAGCAAGCCGGTTGTTCAAGTTGGTATGCAGCACGTGACTTCGATGGCGGATGCCGCCGTTTTTGTTGCCCTCTCGGCCGCCATTGATCTGAGCATGGATGCTTGTAAGCTTTTTACACAGAAGCTTCGGAGAGAGCTCTGCTCCGACGATCCCCATTTTTTCCCTTGATATACATTCTGCAGCTCGCCATCGCCAGAGATCTAGCAGTCAAACTAAGGTTTTCGCTGTCAAAATCCACCATGGATGAAGCAATTTAGCTTCACACAGCTTGCAGGGGTGATATTGATTTGAACTTTGAACTCCAGAAATGGAAATTTTCTTTTTTAATTTATTTTTTTCATTAATTTCTTCATTTTTTAAATATTATACAAAAGGGTGTTGTTCTTGTGAGTTTCCATTTGTTTGGATTGTGAGACACAATATTCTGGGGAGGGAGTGATTATCTAATCTTCCATTTTAATCATGGTTATAGCTTAATTATTTGTACAGATTAAGATTCTTTATATTTCAGTATAATTCGAGTTGTGCATTATTTTTTTAAGGTTATTAAATTTGAACTGTAATATGTGGATAAATTTATTATTATTTTGGATGGGAATAGTTTATTCGAATTATTATTTTATTTTATATGTTTTATTAATAGTTTATCTCTTATATTTGTCTTTATTAAATAGCGTAATTATCAATATTAATCTTAAAGTATAAGATCTTTTTAAGATACTTTAAACTTTTATTTATGTTATGTAACACTTTAAAGTTTGAGACGTTAGCAACATGCGCTCTCACCACAGTAGATACTTGCCTTTCGTTGCGAAAAATAAGTCATTGACCACAACTACTTCACACTACGGAAAGACGACTTATCTACTGTGGAAAAAAATTTACCTCAAAATATATATTTTTCCATTTTCAATACTCGCACAGTGTAAGGCATGGTTTTATCGTCGAAGTGCAAATTTTTAATTTTAGAAGAGCACGTGGTCGTAGAAGCATTTGTGTTTGCGGAAGTGTTGGTATCCGCTATTTAACGAACTCCCTAACGGCGAGAGTGTATGTTGCTAACGCCTCAAATTTTGAGGTGTTAGATAATAAAAATAAAAATACAAGATATTAGTGAAAAAGACTCTCATATTTGAAAATTAATATTGATAATTACCCTACTAAATATTACTGTTTTCTACTTTTGTTTGCGACTACAACCTTTTCAAGTGCTTTTTATTCTAAAGCTTGAAATGTTACATATAATTTTTTTGAAGGTAAACTTTCATTTTTGGTGTACATAATTTAGGGGTAATATTATTTTAACATTCATAATTTGAAATTTCTCATCAACATTATTTGCAATTTTAATTTTAATTTTTAAATAATCATCCATTAATATTGTCAATAAATTTAACGAAATATGCCATATAGTTTTAAATTCACAAGTGTGAGCAGCAATTTTTAATGTATCCTGCAGCAATCCAAATTTTTTTTTTGACAAATTAATTAGACATTTGTTATCTTTAAAAATAATTAATTATGGAAATGTTGTTAATTGTCTTTAAGAATTAATCATAAAATTAATTAAGCTTAAATGAGTTAATTAGATGAGAAACATAAATATGAAGAGATATAATTATGGAAATTGTTAGCAATACTTTGTTTGATATTATTTGAATTTCCTAAAATCATATCCACATGAAAATATATTTATATTTTATTTTAAAACAAACATATGCTTTGTGACAAGGAGCAAGGACGGGAGATTCAACGAATACGACTCTAGAATCAAAGGTCTTCGGAGGTAGGGGGATTTTGACTCCACTCCAATTAGCTTTTCTTCTTGCCTCATAATTTAGAGATTTCAAGTTCAAAATCTCAAATAGTTGGTCTTAATTGGAGCACGAGGACCATGATCAGTATTGTAAAGACTATTTTACTAATAATAAATTTCATATATAAATTTTTTCGTTTAATATTCGATTAAGGCGTTTGAAGTTGACGCGTAGCAAACATGTGTGAAGTGAGGATTTAAGCTTCAGTTTTGAGTTCGCAGCATCGAGATCTCCAACATTTGTGAAGACACTCATGGGTAAGTCTCTTCTCTTATCTGTTTTTGAATTTAAAATTTAGCATATATATATTGGATTTAGATTCGAGATTGGAAACTCGAATCCATGAGTTATTACTGCAATATTTAGGTACGTTAAAAGTCTATTCGTGAGTATTGAACGATTGGTGGGGAAAAATGGCGAAGAAGGGCGAGTTGTCTCGCAAATCATCGCCAGAAACGTCATCCCCAGTCGACTTTTATCGAGTATGGTCGACTGCAGAAGCATGAGTGTTTTGAGATTAGGTGTCCGTGGTAAGTGACCGTGCTGGTCATTCGTAGCTAGACCCGAACATTCGCGTCTGGTCTGGGTGTCCATACTGGACGTCCACGACAGATCTTCAAGTCAGTCGTCCACGGTTGACAGTAGCTCTGTGCCAGTCTCCTGTGGCAAGACCTTGACATCTACAGGATGGTCCAGACGCCCACATTGAAAAGCACTTCAGGACTAGGCATTCATGCCAGTAGTTTGCAGTAAAGTCCAAACAACCATGACAACCTTTTTGGGTCCAATTTTGTCACCTCGGCGCGCGTCCATGACATTTTTCCTTCCAATTTGGGTTCCTAATACCTATATAGGACTCACTTCCTATTTTTCCCTTGAGTTTAGATAAGAACTCATTATGGTTGACTATGTTATAAGTTCAGAGGACTTCGTGAATTATGAGCCAATTCCCAAGGAGGTTGTTGCTCCGGTTGGTAAGAAAAGTCGTTGCGAAGGTAGAGATTTCAGCGTGATGCAATCACCACATTGTCACCAGTTTTAGTTTCACGTCAGAGTGGTATCGTCAAAGGAAAAACCAAGAGGAAGGGTAAAACTCCACAGCGATATGATGAAACTACTTCAGTGGGTTATCCATTGAGTGTGTTCGAGGGCACTAATTCTAATGGAAGATCTTCAGCATATTCACATGCAATTCGTTGTGACAACTCTGATTATTCAGTGGTACGATGGAGGAGATGTGATTTCTTTTCGACTGTCTCTCAAGTTTAAGTTGGGCTTAAACTTGATCAGTATCAGATATTGTAATATTTGGGCCGTTCGACCCAGCCCACGAAAAAAAAATTTTTAAAGCAATTTAAAGCTTCTTCCCCAATCTGATTGCCAAGATTTGGGGAAGAAGCTCCCTTATTTCAGCCATAGAGGGAGGAGGTGTTGAACACGACTCGACTCTCCTACGGTTTTGCTATTTCTTCTCTAACGTGTGGGCGGATCAAGGAGAGCACTCTCTCAATCGAACTAACGGAGGTAAGTCTGATTTCAAGCTTCAATCCAATTTTCCATTTGGTGTGCCCTGTTAATGGGTGTTGTCTCCCTCAGGTCGGAAGACGCATCATGGACCTTGGGTGGTTCTTTTTCGGCGAGCATAGGAAATAAGGACTTAATTCATCAGTGTACATCAACAATAAGTTTAGGCTCTCCTTTTCCTAATTCCTGTTATGTTCTTCACAAAAACAGATTTTTATGAATAAAATTTCTTCAAAGGTTAGAGCTTGAAAACCGATTTGATTGTTTGAATCTTGGGCAGTGCAAAAATTTTCTTTGGAATCGAAAGCTGCAAACTTGAGGGTAGGAAAAACCATTTTTTTCCAATTGATTTACGTTCTGCTCGCTGGCATTAGAATGAAGATTTGGATATAGATTTTGTTTATTAAACTTGTTAAATTAAGTTGGATTATGAGATTCTATATAAGTGGTTGTCGATGGGATAATCTGGAAAGAAATTTTAGTTAGCTTGTGTTCACTTTCGTCGATGAAATGCATCGGCTAGATGTGATTTATTCACTAGATGAAAGAAAATTTTTATGAGTATTGTGAATGTAAATTTGTCTGCGTCGAAGGGGAAGAGAGATCCCCCTCTCTGCTCGTCATCAAGCTGACCCACGGGTTTGGACCGTGGGCTGCAGTTGATTTTTTGGGCTGGCCTTAAGCCCTAAGGATAGTCCCCAAATTGAATCAAGGCTTTTTGGGCCAAAAATAAATTTGTTTTGGGTCACTTTTCAAGTTGGTTTTGGGCCTGTTTTAAAGCTTTCCTTTAATCCAAATGAATTTAAATAATTGAGCTAACTTGCAGAAATTTTCAACTTTATTTTCGGTACTCAAATATTAAATTAAATTGTGAACCTATTAATTGGATATTCTGAATAATCGGGCTTAGATCGGAAAAACCCACTTCGAGGTAGGGATTATTTTTATTATGCACTACATTTGCATTTTTGTTTTAGAAATAATTATTTTTGAGATGTCTCTCTGATTTTTACGACGCAATCATTTTCATAATTATCGAATTATATTTTTTTATATAAATAAATTTTCACACATTCTTCCGAATGTGTTTGCTTGTTATTGAATTGGATTATAGAGGATTTTTTTAAAAATGTCATTGAGTTTGAATCCCTAAAGTGCAAATAGGTAATAGGACAGCTGTATGTGTCATGTCCTTGGGTTGCGAATCTCTAAACCTGATCAGGGTGTTATTTGGCTTTTGCGATCGCTGAGCATCGCTTTTACTTTCTTAAATGCCTATGGCATGGTGTGCTTGAAATCCGTAAGTGGCTCCATTTTTATTGTGACTTTAATTAGTACAACAAAGACGTATTTTGATTACATACCACGTATTAGTGAGTCGTTTTAAACACGTGCCCTTTTGTACAATTTTCTTTCAAAAATTGAAATTTATAAAATGTGATATTAAATTTCTTACATGCATAATAAAGATCTTGTTTTTTTTTTAAATCTGAAAATTTTAAATCCCTATTGAGTTAGTCAACTCATTCCTATAACAAATTTTCAGGAAATTATCAGTCAGACCTCCAGTTGCCGAGTCAAGATTAGATCCGACAAATTTGTTTAGTTATATTATTTTAATAATTTTTCTTAAGAAATTTTTAGTGAGGTATACTCAATTATTTGGATAATTGTAATCCTTAAATTCTTCGTTTATTTTCCGCACAGTTTTTCTTTTAATTAGATTATATTTCTTTACTATCTTATTTCACTTTTGGACCTGTTAAGCCCATTGTATTTCGGCCTTGGCTTTAAATAATTAAATTTTTGTCTTCCGCTACTGCATATTTAATTTAAGTGAAATGGGTTGGATGATCCGCCCCTTTTGGGCCGGGTCGTTCCCTGTTCTGTCTCTGGTCCTTTGCGGGTCGTGAAAGATATTGAGTTGGCACAATAAAGGCCCTTGTGGAAGATAAAGTTATTTTTCGTTGGCGTTTTGCAGATCGTTTGCCTTGCATTGAAATTTTTATGAAGATGAAGATTGTCAAAGTTCAGTGTTCTAAATTTGTTTTGGGGTGGGCCGAAAAGCCTGCATTAGATCTCTCATGTGGAATTTGTGTCAATGTGGAGATTGTTAGAATTCGGTGTGATCCAAATTTTAATTGGGTCGGGTTGGACGTATATCTAATATTAAAACTATTTATTTTCTCTATATATTGATACTTGAGTCGCAAAACTTATTGTACCTTGATTTTTAAATAGTCAATTTCTCCTCTATCTGTTATTTTCTTCCGTAAAAATTTTTCACGTAAATCTTGATATTGATGTTACCACAATTTTTCTTTTTTATTTCGCGTTGGTTTCTCAACATAGGAATCTGGCGAATGGATAGACTCTCCCATAAGAATCGTGGCGACCTCCAAATCTTGCCTAGGGTCATGACTAGAGGTGGCTAACGAGCCGAGCCGAGCTGGCCGAGCCTGAAAAAGTCTAGCTTGTCGAGTCTGTCGAGCTTAACGAGCCTGCCGAGCCCAACGAGCCGAGCCTAACGAGCCGAGCCTAAAGATCCTACCGAGCCTAACGAGCCGACCAAGCCTAACGAGCCTTAACGAGCCGAGCCTAACGAGCCAAATATACATAAATAATAATATCTTATATAAATATATTATAAATTATTTTCAATATTATACAATTTAAAACTATAATAAACATTTATTATTATAATGTAAAAATACTATAATTAATAATTTAATTGAATAAATATTTTTATTACAATTGAATAAATGAAAATGAAAATTTAAATTACAATTTTAAAGCACAACTTACAAGATAAAGAAAATATATGAAAATGAAAATTACAATTTCAAATTTAAATAAAAATTTAGTCTTTGACATCCAAATTTTTGAATTCTTCAACTATATCATCTTCTCGTTGTTGATCTCTCGTCACAGCGTCGTTCCAATCCTTCATGCAAATGAGTGCCTCAACGATTTCAAGTGTAAGTCTTCCTCGTTTATCATCGTACACACGTCCACCTGCACTAAAAGCAGACTCCGATGCTACTGTAGAGACCGGAGGTGTTAGTAGATCACGTGCCATTCTAGAAAGAATAGGAAATGAAATAGAGTTGACTCTCCACCAAGCCAAAATATCAAAATCCTCGGGACGAGAAATGTTATGGTAGGTGTTAAGATAAATATCGAGTTCATTTCTTTGTGAATTATAAGAATGAACATTATTATCTATTTGCTTAAATATATCATACATAAAATCTTGTGGATCTCTACCACAAGCACCACTACTAGAACTAGCATGCATATCATATGAAGGAATTGAACGAGTAACATTAGAATATTTAAGTTCATAAGAAGAAAATAAATTCTCAATTTTATTTTTTAATTGAGCACCATTAATTGAAGAAAAAATACCTAAATTAGAAGAAATTCTATCAAGCATTATACACACTCCATTTAATTTAAATCTAGGATGCATTATGCATGCAAAACAAAAAATATTAGATATGTTAAGCCAATATTTTTTAAATTTTCTTTCCATTTTTTCAATTAATGCACAAAATTCGTTTCTTTGTCTAAATTTTTGAAAAGTACCCGTTAATTTTATAAAAATTGGGAGAACAAGATGAGTAGTGGGATAATAAATTCCTGAACATTCATTTGTAGCTTCAAAAAATGGTTTTAGAAAATCAAGAAATAAATTAGCAATATCGCAACTATTATGATCAAGAGTAATACATTTTGTTTTTTCACTAATATAAGCACAAATAACTAACCAATATGGTTTAGCATTTTCTAACATTAAATAAGTCAAATTCCACCTTGTATCTACATTGGTTTTTAATTTTCTTGGTTTAAGTTGAGCAATTTTACAAAATTCTTTATATTCTTGCTATCACGTATTAGATGAAGTAATATACGAAATTGTAGATCGAATAGATTCAATATGATGCGAAATACATGACATGCCATCTCGAACAACTAAATTTAAAATATGACAAACACATCTCATATGAAAAAAAGTATTATGAGCCGTATCTAATTGAAATAACCTTTTAAATTCAAGAATTGCAACATCGTTAGCAGCAGCATTATCTAGCGTAATACTAAAAATTCTATCTCTAATAGCGTATTCTTGCAAAATTCCAACAATATATCTATAAATGGTAACGCCACTATGTGGATATTCACAACTACGAAATCCTAATATTCTTTTATTTAATTGTCAAGAGTCATCAATAAAATGAGAAGTTACGACAATATATCCTAAAGCATTAGGTGCACTCCATAAATCAGAAGTAATACAAATAGACATAGACGGAGCATTTGAAAAAAACGCAATTAATTCATTTTTCATATTATTATACATTTTAATAATATTACTTCGCGTCGTACTTCTAGGGACTCGTCTAAAACTAGGATTAATATACTCTTTCATAAAATTTTCAAATAACTCGCTATCAAACATAGATAAAGGTGCCTCAGATTGTGATATATATTTTGTTACTCATTCTCTCATTTTATTATGTGAATACATAAAATTGCCACTGCCACTAGCATTTATGAGTGTTTGTGTAGGGTCTCTCACTTGCTCGTGTAAGTGACATTTTGTATAATGCCTACCAAGTGTGCTAGTAGAACTACCGGATTCGTATGCATAATGTTTAATACAATATTTACATTGTGCTCTACTTTCTATTTTTCCACTAATTTTAATATCTTTCATTTCAAAATGATTCCATACATTTAACGTTTTACTTCTTTTTTTTCTAGGTGACGATGTGGATGCATGTGCCGATGATTGATCAATTGAAATTGTGAGATTATCTTCCCTAATTTCCTCAATATCATCGTTAGTGTCATTAAAAGTGTCAAGCAAAAAATCACGAGGATCCATAATTAAAACAATATACTACTGCGAAACAATTAATAAATAAAATGATACCGCACACCAATTGCTCAATAATAGTATGCAATTGTTGTGATCACCTCCACGACCACGAATATGAGTCCTACAAAAATCGAAAAAAAAATTTGTTAGTTCGTAATACACATTAAATTAAAAATAAAAATAAATAAAATAAAATATACCTTTTGAAATTGAGAGAAAGATTGAGAGATTGAAGAATTGAGAAATAGAGAGATTGGTGAGAAATTTAGAGATTGAAAGATTGAGACTTGAGAGAATGATTTGGAGAATTGGTGGAGAATTTAGAAGATAGTATGTGGGTATTTACAGAAAATGAAGAAGGGGGATAAAAAATGAAAAAGAAGTGGGGAGTGTGGTAGTCTACCACTGGTAGCAACGGTCATCAGACCGTTGCTTCACTTCATGTAATCGGCAACGGTCACTGGACCGTTGCCTACGCTCACCAAGTCGCCAAATTGGCGACGCCAACGGTCTTCAGACCGTTGCTTGCAACGGTTTGAAGACTGTTCCTTCTCTGTGTTCTCACAGAGAAGCAGAGTTCTCTCTCACAGAGATGAGAGAAGCTTCTCTGTGAAAACTTCTCACAGAGAAGGCACAGAGAAGCAGGGTGCTTCTCTGTGAAAAGTTTATCCACTTCTCTGTGAGAAGTTTCTCACAGAGAAGGTGCGCTTCTCACAAAGAAGGGGAGTCTCACTCTCGACGGCACTTCAGAGCTTGCTACTGGCTTCGTCCTTCAACGCCCCGACGGGCGACGACGATCTTCGTCCCTCGACGCCCCGACGACGACCTTCGACGCGAGATCCAACGCAGGCCTCGGTCCGTCGTCTCACCTCCACGCGAGTCGACGATCACCGATGGCGATGGCGATCACGCGATTCGAGCTGGTCAACTGGAGGCTGCATCCGCCATCCTGGATGGGCTCGCGTGGGCTCGGCCATTCATCTGCCGGGCTGGCTCGCTGGGCCAGCCCGCCAGGCTCGCGAGTCCGGGCTCGGCTGGCTGGCGAGCCCCCGATTTCGGTCTCGGCTCGGCCCCCATACTGGGCCCGGGCCGAGCCCGCTCGGTTACTGTTCAGCAATCAAACACAGGTTTCGATTTAGCCAGCCCGCCCGCTCAGCCTGTAACTGTAGCGGGCCGAGCCGGTGGGCTGGCTAAATCGAAACTTGTATTTGATTGCTGAATATGTAATTTTCTTTTATTGCTTTCGACCATGCACATGTTGACAACGATTAAAAAAATAAGAATAACTCCAAATAAAAATGCGCTCTTTTTTCATTTTTTTAATGGCGAATTGTGTACAAAAGCCGCTTTACCTCCACCAATAACACTCCAAGCAAACAGAGGCAAGTCGTAAGCAGGTCACACCCGGCGGGAAACTTCTTCCTCCGATCTGTTTCTCGAAATGGCACCCGGCGCCCTCCTCCTTTCCGCTCTTATCCTCCTGGCTTCATACACGGCTTACAGCGACATAAACTCCTACTGCGAGAGCTGGAAATTCTCCATCGAGGCGAACAACGCCGGCGACTGGAAGTCGATTATTCCTTTACAATGCACGCTGTACGTCGCCAACTACATCAACGGAGCTCGGTATTTGTCGGATTCCGTCGAGGTGGCGGGGCTCGCTTCGGCGTTTGCTGAGACGGTGGAGATCTCCTCGGACGGGATGGACGCTTGGGTGTTTGATATCGACGAGACTTTGCTCTCCAACGTGCCCTACTACCAGATCTATGGCTTCGGGTAAACCCTACATCCCATCTCCATCAACTAAATTCAAAAGTCAAAACCCCACTCATTTACGTCAATCTTTTTCATCTTAACAGTCTTTGAATCTGTCACATTTATGAGAAATTAATATGTTATCACAATTTATCCAAAAAAATTGATTAAACTTGAAATTTTATGTATGTATATCTTTTCGTTTGTTATGAATATTCGATGGTACAACTTGAGATTCTAGAATTTATGTTGTAAAATAATGTTACATATATTTTTCATGGTTGACTTTTTTATCATAAAGTATTATTGTCATGTGACAAGAATAATCTAGATTTACATTTTTTTAAAAGAATTAATCAAATTTGATAAAACATAAAAAATAAAAAATAAAAACTTCCCATCGTGACAAGAATATAATTATAACCACTACATAGTAATCAAAAGCTACTCTAAAAGATTAAGTATCTAAAATAATAAAGATATTTATCAAGGAAATTAACAAAAAACCACTTAACTATGAGATCAATGAAAAGTCAACCACTGAATAATTTTTACAACCAAATAAAATACTCAACTATGGGAAATAAACGAGGTAAACATCACCATTAACCTGTTGAAAGAAATGTTACAAACGAAAAGATTTTTCAAAATGGAAGATTTTCAGTTAACTTTTTCGAAATTGATTTTGGTATCAAAATGAAAAATTTTCAATTAACTGTTTGTTGAAAAATCAATGTACTCCAAAGTAGACATGTTTCATATCCAATTAGAAAACTCACCGGAAAATTTAACGTTTACTACATTGAAGAACAACAAAGAATTCAACAAAATTGAGCACAAAAAGTATTTTTCACTGCGAAAAGTAATCTTTTCTAGATTCTATTCTAAGAATTCACTTTCCGTAGCAGAAAGTAATTTTTCCTTAGTTCTATTCCAATAATTCACTTTCAGCAGCGGAAAGACAACGTTTCGCTTGAGACAAAAAAATATTTTTTAACGGAAAATATAACAGCAATGTTTGCTTCGTTTATTTATCATAGTTGAGTATTTTATTTGTTAGCAAAAATTATTTAATAGTTAACTTCCCATTGATACAATAGTTAAGTGATACTTTTGTTAATTTCCCTATTTATTATAATATTTTAAGGCATTATCTTAAATTTGTTGAACAATGGATTGGTAAATATAAAGTATGAACTTCGACAATATTTTACTTTTTAAGGTTTTGAATTTTCGACCGTCCTTGTCAGACAACTAATGGTGTTTGTTCTTTAATATTAAAGTCTAATTTTGATAACCTTTGATTTTTTTAAATATAATGTATTATATAACTATTTAATAAGAAAGTATAATAATAACTGCGTGATGCACACATGAGGTCTGAAAAGTATATAATAACAGGTCAAATTCTTTCAATGGAACAATGTTTGACTTATGGATGGAAACGGGCAAGCTTCCAGCTTTACCAGCAAGTCTGAAACTCTACGAGGAAGTAAAAGAACTAGGGTTTGCCATAATGATCATCACTGCAAGAGATGAATACCTGAGGAATGTTACAGAGTATAATCTCATCAAAGCTGGATTCACCAACTGGACCATGCTCTTTCTCAAGTAGGTTCTTTGTTTTTTGGTTAGTGTTTGCCTAATTTATAGATTATATCTTAAATTATTTTTTGGACAAGTTGAACCAACACCTTTCAGCTATCAACATTTAAGATTTTACCGTCAATTTATTTGTTACGTCCAAAATGTGTATACAACTATTTTCATTTAATAAGATATTTTAAGCTAATTTATAACCCTTCTGGTGATTTATGACCTAATTTCAAACTCTATTGTGCGATTGACAGAGTTCAAAATCATCGGATAGGAAATCAATAAACTTTCAATCGAATTAGAAATCGCCCACAGGATTAAAAATCAGGTTAACAAATAAATTTTACAAATAAATGGAAAACAAAGTTCAAATTGAAGACAAAGTCTAAATTGATGATAGTAGAAAAGTAGATATTTGATTTGTCAAAAAAAAAAAAAAGATTAAGATATAATCCGTCAATCACCCAAAACGTTAAAGTCTAACTGAATTTTATTGAAAAAAAACATGTTATATCTCGATGATTCAATAGGGGGATAGGAGATGAAGGGAAGACAGCACTTGTGTATAAGTCGGAGAAGAGAGTGGAGCTTGTCGAAGAAGGATACAGACTCCATGGAAGCATTGGTGATCAATGGAGTGATCTGTCGGGGAATGCAACTGCGGAGCGCTCCTTCAAACTGCCTAATCCTATGTACTATGTAGCTTAGAACAATGTCGTTTCCCTTTTCCTTTCCTTTCCTTTCATATCATTTAATAAGGCTGTAAGCCTGTTACCTGCAGCTTCATTTATGTTACACATGTTATTTTAATATTAACTGACTTTTTTGGTATTACATTAACTTATTCATTTCGAGTTTTGCATTTAAGTATGATTCATTCATTCAGCTATAAAAGTGATAATCCAAGTTAAGTAATGGATGTGGAAATGTAATGCTCCATTGCCACGCCTAATGTAAGTTTTTAAATGTAGTTGTTGTCTTTAGTCAAATTTTAGCTACATGATTAACCTTCCTACTCTGCATAAGAATGGATTGTTCATCATGATATTTGCCAAGCAGTGCTTGACCTATCTCCTTGCAGTGGCAAGCTGTTCATCGAGACAACTTGGATGATTGTCTATCATGCCACAACACTCACGGTCGCATGTTGCAGTGTCTAGGATCTTTACAAGCATAACCAATTGTCAAAAACTTTTGAAGTTGATTTATATTGGAGGTATAGGACCCAATCAGTTTTCTTAAGATTTTAGAAAGGTTTTGATATCAATATTATTATAAGTTTAGAAATGCTTGTCGACTATGAACCTATTCCTGAACCAACTGCTAAAAGACTTACTGTTGTCGATGTATGAGTTTCTTTTACTATGTTATGTCATGCATCATGGTTAAAAAATCAATGTATTCAAAGCTAGACAAGTTTTCGTTCCACTAAGAAAACTTGCTGGAAAATCGATTTTAAAAACATTAATCTGTTCGAAATCGATTTTGATATCAAAATGGAAAATTTTCAATTAACTGTACTTTACGTTAGACATGTTTTAGATCCATTGACAAAACTCGCAGGAAAATTCTTTGTTTGCTACACTGAAGAACGACAAAAAATTTAGCAAGAGTGCAAAAAGTATTTTCTACTACGGAAAGAATAGCTTCCACTGCGAAAAGTAATATTTCATCTGCGAAAAGTCATCTTTCCGCTACGTCTTTTCTCTGCGAAAAGTAATCTTTCCGATGCGAAAAATAATCTTTCTTGAGTCCTATTCCAATTATTCACTTTCCGCTGCAGAAAGAAAACATTTTTTAACAAAAAACGTGACAATAATGTTTGCTCCGTTCATTTTTTATAGTTGAGTGTTTTATTTGTTAGCAAAAATTCTTTAACAAAAAAATTTTTAATTTGAGGAAGACGTTTTTGGAAAATGCCTCCCCTGGCTAGCACGGGCAGCATATCATTGGGGAATTTCTTATTTTTACTTCCCTTCTCTTCAATTCTAAAATACCAACCTTGGTTTCTATCTCCACATCTCTCTCTAGCAATTTTTCCTCCATCGAACACTGCTTTTTCCCAACCATTTTTGGGAGAAATGTTGGACTCTGTCCTCGAACCACCGGCACCTTTGATAGGGCCATTTCCTCTCAATTCTACATTTTTGATTTCTTATTCGGAGTTGTGAAATTTAGTTTGGTTTGTTAAAGGAAAACCATGCATAAAAAGGGAAAAAGTGGTGGAATTTCATGGGGATTTCAGTAGTCATTGTAATCGGAAGTCATTGGTCTAAAAAAGTATTAAAAACTCAATCTTTACCTTCAATGTAACTCTGTTTTTCTAGTGTTTGGATTTGAATTTATTGTGTGATAATTTGGATTGTTATGGTTGAACAATTGGACGAAATCCAATAATTTTGTTGCTCAAAATTCGTTGGTGAAGAAACGTCGAGCCGCGATGCGTCTTATGCTGGACCAATCAACTTTGGTCAGTGGACGATTGGCCGAGACATGGAGTCTCAGCCAGAGTCCATTCTATCTGCTGCAAGAACAAAGTCGGGAGCGTCGAAAGCATGAACGACGAAATCGTTCACGTTGAAGAAGGGGACGCGGTCCTCTTTTGTGCAGATCGCAAACCAAACCCATAGGGTCTGGGTCCGTGGGCTGTGATCTGTCACGGTCTGGGCCTAAGGCCTGGGCCAATTGACCAATAGACCAAGGCCATATTGGATCGCAGTCCAATCCTGTTTTAAGCATGTCCAGGGCCAATTTTTTGGCCTGATTTGAGTATTTCTCTAATTCAATCGATCTAATTTAATTTTAAATCATATTGAGAATTTTAATAAAATTAACTCACAAAATTTTATAATCTTATTTTTAGGAACCCAAATATTTATTTAAAGTATAGGCTCTATAATATGAATACTTTGGATAATTGAGCTTGGGTTGATATAAACCTACTTCGAGGTAGAGATTTATTTTTATGCACTACATTGTATAAATTTTATAAAATAATTATTTTGAGACATGTTTCATTTAAAAATGACGTGTCCATTTTATGACCTTCGGATTTTTATATATATATTTTTTCACTATACACGTTTAAATTAAGCATGCATATAAATATTTCTGGATCAACTTGGTCACGTGAACCAAGTTCGATCAACTCGATTTGGGGTTTGTTTTATTTTCACCCATTCAACCATGCAGAATGTGTTTATTTGTTGTTAACTAGAGTAATGTGACAGATATATGTGTCATGTATCTAGACGCAAAATTCTAAACCTGATCAGGGTATTTTCTATGGCTTCCACGATCACTAAGCATCGCTTTTATTCTATTATTTGTTTATGGCATGGTGTGCCCGAAGTTCATGAGTGACTCTATTTTCACTGTAATTTTTAATTAGTATAACAATGGACTAATTTAATTATGTACCACATATTAGTGGGTAGTTTTAAACACGTGCCCTTTTGTACGCATTTTTCTAAAATAAATTTATAAAATGAGATTTTAAATTCATGTATGCTTAAACAACATTTCCTTTTAATTAAAATTATTAAATCCTTATTGAGTTTAGTCAACTCACCCCAATGACACTTTTCAGAATTTTATCATTCGGACTTCTAGTTGCCCAGTCAAGATTAGACTAGACAAAATTTTATTTTAGTTCTGCACTTTAATAATTTATTATTGAGATATCACTTTTGTGAGGTAAATTTTGTTAAGGAAAATTATATCCCTATTTTTTTTAATTTCTACACAGTTATTTCATTTTGAATTATATTATTATACTCTCTGATATCACTGTTGGACCTGTTAATCCCAAGTTATCGGTCCATGACTTTTAATTAATTAATTTTAGTCTTCCGCTGCTAATAAATAAAACTAAAAATGAAAAAGAGTTGGACGATTTGGCTCTTTGGAGTAGGCCATTCTCCATTCTTTCTTGGGTTCTTTGCGAGTCGTGACATAAGTGATTGTTTTGTTAATTTTTTTATTTGTTATAATATTTTAAGATATTAAAGTCCAATTTTAATAATCATTTTAAAAAACATATATAATATATTATATAATTATTTAATAAGAAAGTATAATAATAACTGCGTGATGCACACATGAGGTCTGAGGAGTATATACTAACAGGTCAAAGTATTGCAATGGAACAATGCTCGACTTATGGATGGAAATGGTCAAGTTTCAAGCTTTACCAGCAAGTCTGAAACTCTACGAGGAAGTAAAAGAACTAGGGTTTGCCATAATGCTCATCACTGCAAGAGATGAATACCTGAGGAGTGTTACAGAGTACAATCTCATCAAAGCTGGATTCACCAGCTGGACCAAGCTCTTTCTCCAGTAGGTTCTGTTTTTTCTTAAGGTTTGGTTCATTTATACATTACACCTTAAATTATGTTTTAGACAAGTTGAACCAACACCTTTCAGCTATCAATAATTTAAATTTTATCATCAATTTATTTATTATGTCCAACATGTGTATACAATTATTTTCATTTAATAAGGTGTTTTAAGCTAATTTCTGGCCGATTTATAACCTGATTTCAAACTCTATTGCGCGATTGATAGAATACAAAATTGTCGGGTAAGAGAAGAATAAAATTTCAGTCGAATTAAAAATTACTAGAATGATTAAAAATTGGGTTAACAAATAAATTAAAAACAAAATCTTAATTGAAAATAAAATCTAAACTGCTGATAAATGAAAAGTAAAAATTAGAAGTTTAAGATTAATCTGTCAATCATCCTAAGCGTTTAAGTCCAATTGTATTTTTTATTTTAAAAATCTCTCAATAATTCAATAGGGGGACCAGATATAAATGGAAGAAAGCAATTGTGTATACGTAGGAGAAGAGGGGGGAACTCCATGGAAACATTGGTGATCAATGGAGTGATCTGTGGGGGAATGCAACTGCGGAGCTCTCCTTCAAACTCCCTAATCCTATGTATTATGTAGCTTAGAACAATGTCATTTCTATTTTCATTTCTTTTTCTTTCAAGGTATTTAATAAGGCATCAAAAATGACATATATGATGTCCACTTTTTTCTTGATGAACACCTTCTCAAACAAATAAAGATCCATGCAGTTAATATGGTCTTGATGTCCATCCCAAAGCAAAATAGTGTGCGTCATGATGATGTGGATCACTTAGGCTATGACATTCAGCTTATTGGACTTTGGCTTCTTGTACGCGCTAATCTCAAGATCCCAGTGCAACAATATAAGCATTGTCAGCCCTTCTCCTCCCTTGATGAAAGGTGGCTTCTAAGACACACGGTAATAGTGATCGCTTGGTCCTTCCATCGCACATCCAAGCATCACGTTAAGATCGTTGGGAGTTAGCCTCAACTCCCGTCCAAACATATAAGTTCGGACCTCTAATGGTTGGGTGGAGAGTTCCAAATTTGCATAAAATAGTTTCACAATCCTCTCACAGTAATTTCCACCCAATCGGCACAAATGGCTAAGCCAGTCCCCTCAAACAAATGTTTAATTTCCAACTCAGCCAATGACTTGAAGTCTACTTTTCTAGAAATAATAATTGAACGGTGTTTAACATCAGCTTCATATCGTTCCTTCGCGTTGGCTGTCCTAGAGAGTGGGGAGTGGAAACCCGCTGCAATGGGTTGGAAATGGTCCAATGCACTTTCTGTCGGTTGTTGTTGAGGCTGCGATTTGTGCTTCAACCTCGGCTTCAGCTTTAATTCCACCAACACGACCCACCGCGGCTCTTCCATCTTCACCTGCCGCAGATGCTCCAGCTTGCACCGCGACGGTTGTTACTTTCACCGCAGATGTTCCATCTTGCACCGTGGCGGGTACAGTGCAGTGAAACGGACCAACGGCGTCAGTTGCAAGCCGATGGCGTTCACAAGCAGAGTCCGTCGTTTCTGCCTATAGTTGCGAGTGAATCTGCAACAGACTACCCTTTCGCTTGAACATCATTTTCTTTATGTGGGAATCCATTGATTTCGATTACACAGTGTGAAACGAAGGTCTAAGAATACAAATGTTCATCGAGGATATCGTGGTTCGCAGTGAACTCACCAGAGCGCACGATTGAGTCTTATATAGTAGGGCAGATGAACAAAGAACGAGGTACGATGATTTGCAACGGATCAGTATTAATCTGTCGCAGATTATTGTCAATTCGTGGTGGATCAGTATTAATCCGCCACGGATTATGGTCAACCCGCGGAAAGCAGTATATGATCCCGTAGCGGGCAAATTAATAGATGATCAGCAGCGAATGGAAGATAAAGAGTTTAAAGACAAACATGACAACGATATTAACATCAATTTTTTTTCATAATTTAGTAATTAATTTATTAGCAAAAAAGATTTAGTAGTTAACTTGACATTAACTACAAATTATGATGGTTGGTTTATCATTTTTCCAGTTGTTTATTGTAAGCTACAACTAAACGAGTAGGTGTTTGTATGTTTCACCAACAAAGTAAGTCAACTTACGGTATTGATATCGTGTCTTTGAGTGAGAACTCTTAAACTTCATCTAAGTATTTATTTATGTCAACACAGATTTTTTTGATGAACTAGTACGTGATCTAGTACAAATTCTTCATTTGTGCCATACAACCACATTAAGTAACACAACTTAGAATAAAATTCAAATAATGAACTATTTGAATTACAGATCTAATGGTCAACGCTTAACCATTTTAGGGCAGGAAATTAAATTCACAAACATTGTCTTTCCTACAAAATAACATAAGTAAAACTCAAACCCTGAGATCATAAATGCAATTAATGAATATCCAGCAACTGCACACCTGTTAGCATCTACTCCTCTCCACCCTCTCTCATGGCGGTGATGATCTCCAACCCGGAATTTGTCCCATCGGAATCGGCATATACCCGCAAACGAAAGTCTTCGCGATCGGAGGCATTCTCATGCAATTCAATCCAGCTCCTCCGAACCCCAAACACTCCTGCGGTGGCCTCTGCAAATTTTTCCCGGCGATGCAGTTTGCCGAGAAATCAAAACCCAGATTTCTGTTGGCGCAATCTTGGTCGAACCCAGAAAAGAAATTGTAAGAAACAGAAAGATTCAGGAGGTTTTTCAGCGAACAAACAATGTCTGGTAAATACCCAGAAAGCTTATTATGAGCTAGATTCAGAATCTCAATTTGATTCAAGCAAGAAATCGTATCTGGCAAATGACCCATTAAAGAATTGAAGCTCGCGTCGAAAACTTGAATGTCTGTGAAGAACCCTAATCCTTCAGGAATACAGCCGGTTAATTGATTGTTCAGAAACAAAATCTCTCTCAGCTGAGACCCAGAAAATCCAACGCTAAACGGGATGTCGCCAGAAAATTTGTTGTTGGCTAAGTTGATGACAGAAGCAGGAGAGTTTCCTAAATTTTGAGGTAATTCTCCTTCAAATCCATTGTTATTTAGAAAAATGGCATCAAGCTTTTTGTTAAAAAGCTCTTCAGGAATGGGCCCTGAGAAGAAATTGAATCTGAGGTCTAAATAGATGAGATTTTGAAGAAGAAGAGTGGGCGCAGGAAAAGGGCCTGAAAATTGGTTATTACTTAAATCAAGTTCTTGAAGAGAAACCAAGTTTCGAAAATTTTCAGGTATTCTGCCGGAAAATCTGTTGCTGTTGAGATGAAGAAGGGTCATTTCAGTCAGGAGAGAGAGTTCCTGGACTAGGGTTCCTCTCAGATTTGCATGGTTGAGATCGATTCCTGCAATTACAGGTTCATCTGAGCCGCCCATATTGTACTGAGATTCTCCACAGAATACTCCTCTGTAAGAACAAACGTCAGAGCTGACCCAAGTTTTCATGATTCCGAAAGGGTCTTCAACAATGGCGGATTTCCACGCCTGTAGAGCAGAGTAGGCTCTGTTCGGAGCTGGAATCGGGATTTGAGGGATTATTCCTCCGCTCATCCAAGCATTCCCTCCACTGCCAATCCCTACTCCAAATCCGCCATTGAAGCCAAAACTCACTCCCAGAAAAACCAGATGGAGGAAGAACAGAAAACCCAAAACCCAGTTTTTCTTCATTTCTCAGCAGACAAGAGCTTCCACTTGAATTTCAATTTTTTTTTTTAAAATTTTAGTTTTCATTTGAGGAGCACATGGATCGTTACAGTGGATTCGAGTAAATTTGTCCACCAAAAATAATTAAAGCATGGTACCACTTCATCATCAACAAACACAGAAGTTGATGTGAAAATGAATGAAATAAAGCAGATGCGATTCCTACTTTCTTCTTTTATTGCATGGCAGCTAAGCTTCGAAATTGCCAGTCTTAATCTCATTTGTACAAACACATGTGTATAGTCTTAATCATTAATCACATTTACCACTCAATAACTATATTTTATGGTAAAATGGAGTTTAGATTCTCATTTAGACATCATTTTCTTAATTTTATTTTTGACAAAATAAATTTCAACCTCTTACCAACAAATATATTTTTGGAAAATTAACCCAACAAACCCTATAATTTAGAATCAGTTACACGATAAACTTTGAAGAAATTTTACAGACAACTAAAACTTAATCACATTCTCTATCAATATAGGTGTTTCTCAATACTAAACGACAATCATCTCTTAACATCATTGGATGTCCCTATTTATGGACGCCCTTATCCATAGACGTCCCTCAATGCTAAATAATGTCGTAAGTAGAGAGACGTCCATTATGAGACAAGAGACGTCTATTTTAAGTTGAGAAATGTCTGTTGTGAAACGTCTTAAGTCGAGGGACGTCCACTATAAGACGAAGAACGTCCATTTTGGGATAAGAAACGTTCATTGTGGGACAATGGAACTCTGTCTTAAGTCAAAGGTCTTCCAACTATTTCATCTCAACCATTCATCTCTCACCTCGGATATCCATATTCTGTATCCGACGTCCCTTAGTTTAATCCAATAGTCTTTTTTTCCTTCCTTGATCATTTTTCATCTGATCGTCCATTTTTCCTTCTTGTCTTCCGATCACCTTATTTCGGTCTGACCTCCCTCTACTCTGATTCTCTTCTCCCTTAATTTATATTTTCTATATTTATTATCTAAGTGTTTTGTTTGTCGCCAATTCTGTTACTCATCATTTGGAATCAAAGCTATTATAATTCGTATAATTTACTATTAGAGCTAATCTGATTCCCATTAGATGTTCGTCTTTTCATGGGTCAGCATAGAGCATCCTTTGTTGTTGAAGGACGTCTCCAAGGTTGATTTGTGGACTTCCATTGGAGGTCCAAATGACCTTTTTGGCATTTGCCTTAACCTTTTTTTTACGGAAAATGTGACTACAATGTTTGTCTTTTTCATTTATTATAGTTTGAGGTTTTAGTTATTATCAAAAAAAAATTTAAAGTTTGTCTTGCGTCTAATCTCAAACTATATGGTTTTCTTTATTAATTTTCCTATATTTTTTATATTGTTTAATTGATTAAATTCTTCATTTGAAATACATTTGACCAACTTTCTTTATAATTGTAACTCACTTTTAAACCAGACAGAAAACCTTTCATTTCGTTATCTCTCGTTGAATCTAGAAGAATTAAAACAAACATGCAAATGAGGAAGATCGAGAAATCAACCCTTTTAGAAAGTAGAATATATAAACCTGACATGTAAATTCTACAGGATAAATTTAACTGATTAAATAACGACAATGGTACGTTTGCCAAAGAACAAAAATTTAAAAATTATTTTTTTTTCAAAAAATAACTTGAATTATCCGTCCTAAATAATTTCAACCCTCCTAAAATTATTTAAATTTTGGTGAATCACATACTAGAGAAAGTGAAAATGGTAGTGATGGTGAGGACATGATGAGGTGTTGCATTTGATGCGAGAATGGGCTCAAATGTAAGCATTGATTTTGTCTCCCACTCAATCTAACCTGTCTCTCATTATAACACGTCTCATTTATTTTAATTTCTTTAAATAATTAAAAATAAAAAAGTGGTATTTGTTGTTACTCCTTGTTAATGTACATTTTAAGAGTAAAATTTGATAGAACGTTAGCATGTTATTTATTCATTTGTGTAAATTATCTATTATTTACTTTATTCTAGTTATTTTATAAATACATTAATGTAACGTTTTTGGTGTTCCCAGTATAATATTATCTGCTTTGAGCTGAATTCTGTACGATTTTGTTCTTGAGATTAGCTCAAAACGTGTTGTACTAAGTAAAGAGGGAAACTCTACTTACAAAACATGTATTTTCTAATTTCTCAAGCGATGTGAGATTGTGCCCTCTAATATAAGTCGGACTCACACTTGGGTCTTTCCTGACCTTTACAGGACGAGCTGCCACAATTAAAATTATATGGAAAGTGTATGAAAGTTTTGAACATAAAGATTTACGTGAAAAATTCTAATATAGAAACAAATTATCGACCGATACAAAGAATTTACTAACGAAAAAATTGATACAATAAATTTTATGACTAAAGTAAATATTTGTAGAATAATTTAAAAAAATTAAATGTAGAACATATATATTTTGACGATGCTAAAAAAATCACGTTATTAGTTTTTAAAAAGAATAGTTTTGACGTCCAACTAAAATTAAATTGTAAATTTAGAGTCATTTTTAAATGTGTTTTTCACTAGTAGTTTTTAAAAATAGTTTTTGGATAACAATTCAAAATACAATATTCTTTCTCAACACTATATTTTGGTTCACTTGTCTTTCTTTTTCGAGCTCTACATTTCTGTACATTTATTATTATTTTCTTCAATTATCTAATAGAAATCAACCTTTTATTTTTCCAATTTCTCTCAGTAATGCATAAAAATTCAAGCTTGGGAAATAGAGACAGGCTTTGGAATAATAGCTCTGTTATAAACTAACAAAATTAAGATGATTAGATATTGCCAAAAAATTGGTTTTTTTTTTAATATTTTATTTTCAATTTTAATGTTAGTCTAAGCACTATATTATATTATTTTCAGGAAAATTAACAAAATAAACTATATAGTTTGATATCAGCAACAAAGCAAATCTTGAAAAAATTTTGCAGACAACTAAAACATCAAATTATTGGAAATAACGATGCAAACCTTTCCGTCACATTTTCTGTCAAAAAACCTAGAGACAAAAGTAGCAGCCACATTAACTTCAAGATCCATCTAACAGTGATGCCCAATGATCAACAATGGACGTCATTCGACCACAAGGGACATCTAAGGCCAATCCAAATTTTCTTGAAAGTAGTAAGAATATCCTTTTCGAATGGTTGTTCTTTCCCTTTGTTGTCAGGAGAGTATTTGACTAAGAAAGAGAAAATCAATATCATCATCATAGTCCATAAAGCGACTGCTATCATCGGAAGACTAATTAACAACTATTTTTACCACATTACATCAATAATTCATTGAAGTTGGTTTGTCCCTTGCATTCTTTTTACATTACTTGCAGCTTGTTTGACCTTGTTTCAGTAGAATTTTTGGTTTTTAGTCTCTTCATGAGTTGATGAGATTGTTTTGTCAAAAGTATTACGGAGGAATGTCGTGACAGGAAAGCACTAGTGGACGAAGATTCATGGTCGTTAGATGAAGGGATAAACGTCATTCAATGAGGATGGACCAAAGGCATTAACAGACATTATATTGAAGGAGATCATGAGCAAGACACATGCTATTTTAAATGGTAGCAGAGTCGTAGACAAAAGTTATTAGCTGTTGATGAACGAATTGAACGTCTTTTAGAGCTTGGGGATGTTTGTCGTTGGAAATAGGCGTTCATGATGGATTATTGAAAGACGACGTTGTACCCAGCTTACAATGTACATCTCTTGCTTAAAATAGACGTCCCTCAACTTATGAAGGACGTCCCTAAGCCCAAAACGAACGCCACTAAGTTACAACGGATGCCTCTCAGCTTAAAAAGAATGTCTCTCAACTTATGGTGGACGTTGAGGATGCATTATTAAAATATGGCGTCTTCCCCAGCTTAAAATGGACATCTCTCAGCTAACTACGGACTTCCCATAGCTAACTACAGACGTCCCTTGCTTAAGTCGGACGTCCCTCAATTTACGACAGACGTCCCTAAGCCCACAACAATGTCCCTAAGCTTAAACCATAAGTGAAAAGCGTGACGGGAAGGTTTGCGTCATTCATTTATCATAGTTTAAGATTTTAGTTGTCTATGAAAATTCTTCAAGATTTGTCTTGTCATTGACCTCAAACTTTAAATTTGTTTTATTAATTTCCCTTATTTTTAACTAATAGTAAATTAAAATTTTCAACTACTTTTCTTTAATTACAATAAAAGATACAATTGTTTGTCTCATGCATTAAAAGAAATAGTTATTTCTTTATAAAAAAATTATATTATATTTATTTTTTATTTTTTGACATACATTAATTATTGTAATCAATGACTTATTTTAAGTCACTTATATTTTATTTATAATTTATTACCATAAATATATCACACGTCAGAAAATATATTTTAAAAAGTAAAAATTAAAAATAATATAGTATTACTCCCTAAAAACGCATTTAAATATTTGTATCTAATAATTAAATGATAATATTTTAACAACAAAAAATATTACTATTTTAGAAAATCAACACTACAGACCTTATAATTTACGATCAACAACACCAAATATACGATAAATATTTGGACATTCAGATTGTGAAGGTTGATGCAAGGAGAGGTTAGCGAGTTTTGCTATCCCCGTCGCACTGGGAAGGTGAGTAATGGTGTTCACTTAGAAAATCTTGGCTGTAAAAGAATGACAACATATATGCAAAAGAACACGTATATGTTCTTAGAACATATTAGTGTTGGTGTAGAGGAATCTGAACAAGTGTTGTTTATTCCTCTTGCACTACGCAATTTCTTTCTGCGACCAAATCTTGCTAACCCTAGAAAACCCTACTACTAGCTTCCCTATCTTCAAAGCAACGCAAACCTTGTATAAAGTGAGAGCGAAGACAAGACTGTCTTCCTCGTTTACTTTCCTATTGCATGTCTATGTCTGAGAAGGACATTTCACCACGCTTGTACGATGTTTAAAAAAATGATTTTAAAATTGAAAATTTTCTCCAAATTTTATCTCTCAATTAACAAAACAATCATTGAACTATAAAATCAATAATAAGTCAATCACTGAACAATTTTTGCTAATAAAAAAAATGCTCAACTATGAAAAATAAATGACGCAAACATCGCCGTTAATTTGAGGTAAATTACTCAAGCATATCGTTTCAGAGAACTCACAATGGAAAAGAGTTAATACCCATCGAAAAAAAACTATAATAACTTGTGATTTTATAGACTTTCAGTAGAAAAGAGCTAATACTCATAGAGAATGAATTTAAAAAAATACTGTAAAAATTTATTTTAATTTTATAATTTAGAAAATTTTATAAAATAATATATAATGTTTTAGATGTCAAATGATTTAAAATTGTTTTATTGTCCATGGGAGAATCACAATTTATCTGTGTTTTTTTTACAAAGAAGACAATGAATTTATTTCTTATCTGTAGAGAAAAGATGCAAAGAAAAGTCATCTTTATTCTACAAAAAGTCATCTTTCTATAGAGGAAAGTCATTTCCTCTTCAGAAAGTCGTCTTTTCTCTACAAAAAGTCGTTTTTCCTGAGTTCTATTTCAAAGTTTCAACTTTCCGCAGCAGAAAGTTGTCTTTCCCGATTCCTATTTCAATTACACACTTTCTGCAATAGAAAGACAAATGATTTTTAACGAGAAATGTAATAATGATGTTTGCTCTATTCATTTTTCAAAGTTCAGTTTAAGTTGTTAGCGATAATTGTTAAACAGTTAACTTGATATTAGTGAAAATTGTTGAATAATTAACTTGTTATTGATCTTATAATAAAGTAGTTGTTTTGTTAATTTACCCAAAATATATTATAGTAAATTGGAAGAACCATTGGTCTCTTACTTCTTTACCAACCAACGTTCAACTGTGCAATTCTCTAAGTATGATCTAGTCCTCCACAACCCAAAGCGTGATCAACGAAGGGTAATAACAGTCAGACCTGGACAACAAAATAGAGTGGATCGGACAACAGAGTCCAGTTGAACAGACAAAGCGAGGGAGAAAGTAGGACTTCTTGGGGTTCAAGTGTGTCCTGCAATCTCTAAAACACACGCTTAAATAGAGGGAGAAGAGAATCTATGCTAAGGTAAGGGCTTACGTGATAAGCCACTACCAAGCAGAATTATTAAGGCCGGATGCTCATTGGGCCCCATCGACACCTTTAATAATTCGACTTTTACAAAAGCAGATTCCTTCATTTACACACTTATCATCAGGACCACGGGTGTAAGTGGTCATTATTCATTACTAGACTCTTTTAATCCTGTGGAGTCCTTGCGGCCACGTCTTCCGCCACGTCATCAAATTGGTGCCGCTGGTTGTTCAGTGACAACATGGCATAATCGGCCAATGACATCACACAGTCGACCCCTTCTCAAAAGGGGACTACCACCAAATGAGTTAGATCGGACACCTCGAGACCAACGCCAAGGTTCCGGTGCACATTTGGTTGATCGCCCCACAGATGCGGTCACCTAGAGACCCTAGAATCTCGATCTAGACTGGTTTTCTGCAGCAGATGTTTGAGAAAAACCCATTATTCTTACCGAATTTCATCTTCAATCGATTTTAAACCTTGCATAATAACATCATTACATGACAAGATGCTGATCTACTTTAGACACAAGAATAAATAAAAGAGGGTCATCTACAATTAGATTCAAGTTTTCTATGAATCATTGGGTGGTTTCTCAGCATTAATTGACAAAAGTTTTGCATAAAAATCCCTATGATCGTCATGTTCTAATATTGTCATTTATTAAATATATGCATATAAGATTGATGCGAAAATTCATCCTTAGAATTACACAGTGAAGTGAGGAATGAATGAAAGCCTAATTTTGTTCTTAGATGATCCAGCACCTAATATGCCAAATTAGGTCAAGTGAGGGTGGAATTTGCAGATACAAAACAAATTCACCAATGAGCAAAAAAGAGACTCACTTATCCAAACATTGGGGGCTCCAAATATTATTAACTTGAACCTCAATGTTGTTCCTTATTATGAACAAATAATTGGCCGCATAAGAGCTTCAAAGTTCCCACAAGCAAAACCTTCTTTTTATTTTGATCGGAATTTGCTGCTCACTGAGTCGTAGCTTGGGACGTTAATAACTGCAAAAGAGAGAAATGAAATTGACGGAAAATATGGAAGACGAATAATTGATAAAAAGAAATACGCGCTAAACATATAAATTACCATACCATATTGAATATTATAGACATTATTTACCAATTTACTTTGATGTAGAAATTTATTGCAATCAACCAGGTAAGCTCTAATCAATGTAATTGCGTTACAGTGAAAGAGTTAACGACTCTTGAGTCTTATCTCTCCTATCTCTATCTACTTCTCTGCTCTCATAGATCTTACTTCATATCATGCATCGCAAGCGTAATCTACAAATAAGTTAACATCATCAGTATTGAATGATTTCGAGGAAGAAAAATCATACCATCTCCATATGATGCCATTGTAAGTGGTGAAGAGAAAAGCTTTTGTGCAATTGACGAGATATCCTTCAATGTAACTTCATCTACGGCCTTCAAGAAATGATCCACGGGTTTCCTAAGAGTTGACAAGGAATTCAATCAGAAATAAACGGATGACTCAGGAAGAGTCATGAGTTTCTCATTCTCCATTTTCTGCTATGAATGGAAAAAGTATGGACATAATTGGCTACAAAGAAAGCAGTACTAAGTAGGTTAATCTCTCTTTTAACAACAAAGGATATACATATAATAGAGCTGGCTTAAATTTTCTTAAGAGATCTTGTGAATTTCGTGGACTACAATTTCAAACATTATCCAAGAAGTTCATCCAAGGTGTGTAAAGACGGCTTAGGGCTTCCTTCCAAAGTATTTAACCATGTTTCCAGTAGAAAAGAAACCAATGAAAATTTTGCAGACCGTTGTACCAGATTCTATGTATTTTATAAAAACCAAACCAGGTATTTTTATTATAGTCAGTCTGGAGATGATTTATATTTTCTTAGGGATCTTTCAGTCAGGATATGAAATTACATACTAAAGAGGGTAAGACAGCCACGACTCAGTTTTCTCAGCATAACAAAGTGGTGATCAGCGGACTTTAGGCAAGAATAAGGGAAAAATAAGACGAGTATCTATGCATCAATAGATCTTGCTGCCAATGTTTTTGATCGGTTAAAGATGTCGCCACAAATAATTAGAAAATAAGGATTCAGGCCATATACCTCTCGCCGTAGGTCAAAATTTGTCTACCAATGTCCTCAGAAGCAACCATCTAAGAAACACGCCATACATCGGAAAATATGAATTCAATGGAAAACAAAGAACAGAAAACTCATAAAAATATATATCTGCTAACCCATTTTACTGGTCAAAGTACATCAAGAGCAAATCATAAAACTTTAACGTACTCTGGATTCCAGATTCATCAGAATAGCAGACTTTGTTGACTGTTTAGCGCGATCTAGCTGCAGCTGGTCAACTGCAGAGAAGGAGAAACATCAGTATGTGGATCCCTAGCTAGAAATAGTACTTAATAATCATTCTAGTCAAGACACAGATAGAAAAACCTTCTCCAGTAGCTGCAATTGCAATCAACTCCTTAGCTGCTATATCGATGGCTTTTGACACAAAATTGGAACCCTGAAATGAATGGCAGAGACAAAACGGCCATTATGATCGTGCCCATCAAGTAAAGGACTTAGGATATGATTTTAAAGGAGACATCATTATTATGGGGGAAAAGGCAGTTGTTGGAAATTGAACTGTAAATACTTCAAATGAATAGTTTAGAAAGAAAGACTATCTCAACATTTCCAGGTTATGAAGATGTACTAGCTCAATTGAATTTCAAATAATTCAGAAAAATGAATAAGGGTTATATTAACAAAAGCTTCTGATTGTATTCCCATGCCAAAGACGTGTGAGGACTGATTAATGCATGAAATGAGGACCAACATCAGTGAAGCTTGGCGGACTTTCAGTTAAACAGACAACTGCAAACCATAATACAGATTCAAGGATATCCTTGTGCCACATAACCTTAATCCATTCTTAAGATACACTGAATTTAGGCAAGGTAAAGACCATCTCCTAAGAACTCTCTATTGTACCAAAACATTCGATGATGTCCTAAGTCATTCAAATAGTTTATATTGAGAACCAAATGTTTGGCATTAGGCTTGAACGTGATATGATGCACTACAACTATCACTGTCAACACAAAGAAAGTACTAAGAATCTCCTTACAGTAGTTGCTTGGATACCAAATATTCCAGTGTTGTTATAGATGTTGTTAAATGCTGATACAGATAGAATTTGTGGATGCTCATTCAAGACACGAAGATCTGCTCATCACATCAATAGAAACCTTCAGAAGTTTGCACTAGATATATTTTTAGAAATAGTAGGCCAAAGCAACTTCAAAACATGAAATAACGATCCCTAAAAACCTAGAAAAAATAACTGTGTTATCTGCATAGTCGATATTTTCATGAGACACGGTGAATTAAAAAGGAAAAAAAGTACAGGATAACAAATCCTCCAAAGAAATTAAACACGGTGAAAATCAAGTAGCAACTATTTCTTTCCAATTAGAAAGAACCAAGACATGGGAATTGCAGCATAATTTATTCTGAACAATGTCATTTCAGTTGTATATTTTTGTTGCATAGATAATGTCTTACTGACAAGAAGCTCGCTTACACAGGTAAAGAGGATCAAAAGCGAAGTGGAAAACTTACACAGCCTTGAATGCATTCCTTTTCCAGGTCCGCCAGCTGAGAAAGATCCACCTCCCCCAAGGAGCATCTAAGATAAAATTATTATGGTTTTGATATTTGGCTAATTCTCAGTTAAATTATCAAATGTATCCACTAAAAATGAAGAACCTAATTATTTCGCTATCAGCATTATAAAATTAAAAGCAACCATCTATTTAGAAGTTCAAAACGAATACCTGAAGAACAGTCAAAGCCATTGCTTCTTTTTCCTTATGCCACCCACCAGGGAGTTCAAAGGCAAGAGCAAAATGGGTTCTTCCGTCCTGCAACGAAATTGCATTTGAAGTACAAAATGGACATGCATATGTAATAGAATATGTAATATGGTCATACTAATACGCACCCCTGAATCACCTTGATGACGATAATCACCTCCAGTGTACACAGATTTTGGCTCCCCAGGACGAGGAACTTTGGGTAGGTCAGATAAAAGAGGCTCAGCAATAGATAAAAGCTCCTCGTGATCAACACCAGAAGCCGCTACTACCATCCGTGAAGCGGTATAATTTTCCTGAAATTCTCATTAGTAATATACTTTAGTTTGAAAGGAACGAGTCAGTTAAACTACGAATAAAAGGACACAGTAAATTAATAGATTATATTCCTGTGTAATGAATATGTAGTATTCAATATGAACTCTTATTCGACTTACCGCCACAAATTCCTCCAGGAGCGTACTGCTCAACCTATTTAATGCTGATTCAGAGGCTAAAAGTGGATTTCCTAAGGCACCTGAATAACCAGCAGCATGAATAGCTTCTAGGATCAAGCCTTGGGGATTATTTGACGCTTCACTAACTTCAGCTTTTATCCTCGCCAGCTGTGAGGAAGAAACTAGCCTCAGTGTTATGGAAAACTTTTTTCCTGCAAGGAAATTGATTAGGCTTCATAAGAAAATGATAACAAAATACCTGTTCATTCAGTTCCCAGTCCAAGAACACAGGATTTCTAACACAGTCCACAAGAAGCTCCACCATTGCAGGAATGTAGGTCTTTAAAGCATCAAATGTGTAACCCACCTGCTCTCGAGAAGCTGATGCCTGTACATTGCCACCAATTGCCTCCACCTCTCGGACAACACGTAAATGACTTCGATTCCGTGTGGTTTTGAAAGCCATGCGCTCTAGGAGATGTGTGGCACCAAATGATTCTGGTTTCTCATATACTGAACCACTATCAACATACAATCCTATGGAGGCTGCAGGATTCTGCGACCAATATAGTTCATAGTGGCATGAAATTTGATTGTCATACACTATATAAATGATAATACTAGAATTAAAAAATGCAGACAAAGAGATGAAGACGTGACTCCAAAACATACCACTGTCGTTTCAGATGCTATCTTCACACCATTAGAAAGAGTTGTAATCTTGGTTTTAGCAGGTTCAACAAAATCTGGCAATGGAGGTGGCAGGTTAACACCTGGAAGCGGAAAGTCTAGGGGTAATGACTTAGACCGGTCTCCAATCAACCAGCCAAAAAGGCCACCCAAAGGAGATGAGGTTGGCCTCGTAGAAACAGCACTTGAACTAGCAAATCTGTTGAGTCCCTTATTATATGTCCGTCCCTGATGTCATTTCAATAGCAAGGCGTCAACATTACAAATCCATCATACTATGAACACGAAATTTACCATACTCTTTGTTAAAAGAAAAAAAAAATGATACACAAGCAAATGAAATGAGAACGTCCGTAGACCTGTTGCCAACAAAAACCTCACTGTCCTTTCAGAAATCATTAAAGTTGAAACAGCACCATAGCAAACGATCTGATTACTAGAAAACAAGTGGCATTTTCATACAACTGAAATCAAACTTAGCCTTCAGATGGTAATAAGTTAATACGAAATTGAAACTTGCAATCAATAGCCAAGAAAAATCAAAACTCCAGAAAATATATCACATCGATAGCTAAGAAAAATCCTAACCTTGAGGAACCGGAGGCGTGAAGATGCAGTTCTGTACATGATGATCGACGGCAATCTTCGGGAAGCCCTAGACTCGACGGACTTGATCGAAGTTCTCAGATTCTCTCCGACTCTAAAAGGATTTGGGGCTCCTTCAGTGCAAGTAGTTGTCAATAATAAAGTGATGGACACGTGTAAGATGATAAATAGGCGTACAACTTATAAGGGTTTTTTTCCAATGCTATGAAGAGTATAGTAGGGAATGTGAAACTACTTCCCTTGAAATCTTTATTGATCATCAACCGTCTGATTTATGACTTCAATTCTACAAAGGTGTTGACATACACTCTAATCTTACCCTTAAACTATCATATCAATTTTGATCAATTATAAATAATTAAAAAATACTTTTCAATATATTCTTATACTTAAATGTCAGTGACAAATGATATCCTAAATAATTTTTTAAGCAAAACGACTCACGTCGTAATAAATTCTACTAAATATTTTTCACATTTTTCTGCATAAAATGACAACTTTAACTCATTCTAGTGACTTTTGACTACTCAATTTTGTCTCACATGTTCAATTTTGAATACAGATCTCAGTTGAACTGTCTTATAGTCTCTGAAATCGAGTGTGGTATCAAATAAGACAAGACAACTACAGTATGTTAAAATGACCAATCAAACGAAAACATGAGATAAAATGACAACTTTAACTCATTCTAGTGACTTTCTACTACTCGATTTTGTCTCACATGTTCAATTTTGAATACAGATCTCAGTTGGACTGTCTTCTACTCTCTGAAATCGAGGGTGGTATCAAATAAGACAAGACAACTACTGTATATTATTGCAATGACAATTTTTCTGAAAAAAATATATAAATATCAATTATCTCTGGCATTTAAGTGTATGGGATAAATTACACTTTATCATAGTAAAAATAATAGAACGCTTTGTCTATGTATTGATCAATTTCTTCTCTATGTATCGTGCTTCCTTCCAAAGACGGTTTTTTCTTTACGTACGCACTGGTTTTTTCCCGAGATCTATCATTTCAAGAAAGTCGAACCATTCTTACACCGCTTAATCGTGCTCGACAATTCGACCCAACAAATTGTGTAATGTAATGTCCCTTTGAAGGTGTGGAATGCTATCATATTGTTTGCAAAAATCAATGAACCTAACAAGACTGCTATAACTACGTCTGGGTTGTGGCTGTGTAACGACATGTCGATCCATAAGCAGTGCTTTGAACAGTGTTTACAGAGATGCATGCAAAGCATTAATTGTCATCCCTGCACACGATGAAAATCTTTATTACAGTAGCCATGACTGTAAGAGCGAACAAACTTGACGATCAGCAGTCACAGCATGAAGAAAACTTGCCCGTTAAAACTTCATGGCTGCAAGTTCCGATGCTTCTTTCTAAGCCCTCTCTCTCTCTCTCTCTCTCTCTCTCTCTCTCTCTCTCGTTTTAGTACCCTGCATGCATGGGAATTTTCTTTGAACTTCAGCTTTGATCAAGGTCTTATACATTACAAGTACCATGAGCACTTCCAAGAAGTCCCTGAGTGTTAGATTTACGTTCTATTTTGTGGACTTAGATATGATATGCAACATATATTATATAGTTATTATTATATAATGTCTATGATTAATTATGTTTAATATAATTGAGTTTTAAAATATATATAATAATATAGATAAATTTTAAAACATGTATAAAAACATTTTTGTAGTTATTCTTTGATGGACGGAATAGTAATTACACACTTCAGATATTTCAAGGGTCAAGATCTGTCTCAAGTGAATTTCATTCTTCTCTTGCATTTAATTACCCAGAGAGAATTGTGTGTTAACAAACTTGAAGAAACAGAAGACCTAAGTACCATACTCGAATATTTTCTAACGTTTAAAATGGATTCAGGTACGTCTTCTACAATCTATCGATATAGCTATATGGTAGTACGATCTCTGGCATGTTATTTAAGTTCGTATGTTTAGTAACTTAGGATTTTTATGCATCTATCATTAAGCATCTAAGTGAAATCTCAATCCCATTAGTACAATATTATCTGTTTTGGAACAAAACTCAAATAATTTTGTTATTAAATTTTACACTAAAATACAATATACTAAATTTAGAAGAGATATCTACTTATAAACTATTTATATCTACCGCTTTCAAGAGATATGAGATTTTACATGATTTTGAGTAGTTTTTGTAACATCTCATTTTTCTTACAATTTAAAACGTATACTTTGAAAGACTCTTTCTTTTCTAATGTGTTTTCTATCTTTTGATTTTAAAATACAAAATCTTCTGCTGTGAAATATGAAAGGTGGCAAATCACCCTCTCCATAAAACCAAGAATGCAAAGGTGGCTTTGAAGGAATTTCAGAAAGTCTCTCAATTTCTTCTGTGCTTTTCTTCCCTCATTTCTTCTATCTATTACTCCATAAATAAGCGTATAACGTTACAAGGATGGTCGAGTGATGCGCACACAGCATGAATTTATATCTAACCATCTCAAATTCCTTGAAATATGAAAGTTGGCAACTTTAAGCTGCTGATGGATGAACGTGATGGATGAACGCAACGCTTCTCACCTCCTTGGATAAAGACGCCGCTGCAAGTTTCTTTTGTGATATAACTAACACGAAAGAGACTTTGGATATTACGCACCAAAAGGGTCTTTGGATATCACTCACCAAAGGAAGAAAATGATCTCTCCAATTCTCGAAAAACAAAAGCTTTGTTTTATCAAAATTCAACAACCTCACATCAGTAGTACTAGGGTGACTTTATATATAGTCAATTTAAAAGCATAAATTAGAAAATTAAATGAAAGATAAACTAGATATGTGGATCTAGATATCCTAGAAAAGTGGATCTTTTTAGAGATACTATCTAAAGAGATAATATTTTTCTCTCTTTTGTCCTCCAAGCTTGTCTCCATGGTTTGCTCTTGGACTTCTTTTCATGTTGAAATTGTCCACTTGGATGACTTCCATATCTTGAGTTTCTTGATAACTCAGACTTCTCTTAAACTTTTATTCTCTGTTCTTTGGGCTTTTACCATAGCAAATGGACTCCAAATTAAACGATCTAACATGCGTTAGAAAGCCTAGGAAGTTGGTTACAATCTTCATAAAGAACGCTTCTTGAACAGACGTCGTCTTGATTTCCAAAATAGTCAAACCATTGGTAAATGTCAGAATGAAGACAGTTTTGGAAAAATTTTCAATTATTCTCTTGACCTTCCACTTATGTTTAACCTTAAATGTCTCCTTGATAATTTTGGAAGCTTGATTAATAATAGCAAGGTCTCGTAGTGCATCATTGAGGGTCATGACCATTCATCCTCCATAGCATCCCTTCAATTTCCAGATGACAATTTGCCAAATTTCTGAACAATTATTGGAATTCCGGTCGATCACCTTCTTTTTGTGATTGACCGCAAATCATAACACTCACAATTTCCATTACCGTGATCGACCGCCAATCCTTGATGATCAACTGAAAATTTGATTCTTTAGAAACAACAGTCGATCGTCATCTTAGTGGACGATCGATCGTTTAAAAAATCGTCGCTTTATGTATAAATTTTGCTTTGGAGCCGATCGATCACTCTCCTTCAGCTAATCAACCGCTTCGAATTTGGCCACACTCTATATTAATTTCTCTTTGGAGCCAGTCGATCAACCCCCTTCAAGTGATCAACAACTTTGAGAATGGCTATACACTGTATTAGATTGTAACATTGACGATCGACCGCCCTTCTTGTCTTGATCGACCACGAATCCAATTCCTTCACAAAATCACTTCAAACCTGGTCCATCACTAACTCATAACTACAATTAGACACTCAACACCCCCTGATCAATCATAATAACACCAAAATACCTATTTTCTCAGTGTAAACACCTAGTGGGTGATCAATTCCTTCTCTTCCTCAAAATCAACCTAATAAGCTAATATCACTTAACGTTCTTATCCTTGACTTAGTACGACAAAATCTCGGGATATTATAGTTTTTATCTTTGCAAAATGGGCTACCACAATCTAAGTTCATGACTGAATGAGGCCTTACTTGTAAAGTTCTCAGCCCTCTTAGCACAATATTGTCCGTTTTGGGTCAAAATCTACATAGTTTTATTCATGGAGTTAACCCAAAATACGTTATACTAGGTGAAGAGATTAACTCTACTTATAAATCATTCACTTTTCACTCTCTTAAGCAATATGTGATTGTGCACCCCCACTGGTATGGAATGAACCCTCACAATCAACAAAATTTTGGGTCATCCTTATCTTCACAGAGCGGGTTGCCACAATCATCTTCCCCCCCCCCCCCGTGACCGTGGATGCGTATGT